>PQXI01000201.1:0-63418 GCA_004786145.1 Botrytis paeoniae | reverse complement strand
AAGGCCTCCAGTCGATTGTGGTTGACTTGTAGTTGCTCCAAAAAGGCCTCCAGTCGATTGTGGTTGACTTGTAGCTCCCATTCCACCGAACATTCCTCCCGATGATGGCGCCTGACTAGTCGCAGTCGTTCCCAATCCACCAAAAAGACCTCCCGTACTCGCACCTGTAGCCGCTCCTGTTGTCTGCGGTGCACCAAAGAGTGATGGCTTGTTTTGATTCGTATTCCCGAAGAGCGACATATTGACGGATTCCAATTCGTTACAAAGTTCTAATTGAGATGAAATTAAAGGGAAAAGAATGAACTCTTGATGAGTGATAACAAATCAAGAAAGAGCGCAACTTAATGCTCTTGAAAAGGGAAAAAGTTAAAGCTTAGAATAAGCTTATAACTTTTTGGTAGAGACGCGACTTTTTTTGAAGCTGTTGATAGAAATTAAGTTTTGCGCTAATGTTTACAGGCTCCAGCTTCCTACTTACCCTGAAATCTTTGATTGGTTGTCGCCAAGGAAACAGAACTACCTATCAATATCAATATTCACAACTCGCAGACTTTGAAACATGCCAATTGTATCAATTGATGATGTTTTTAGATGTCGCTTTTCAATCGGAAGATTATAAGGTGTTGAAATTCATGTCATCAGAAAGTTTAAAGAATCTTATGTTTTTTTATTCTTTTTGATTCTTTTTTGATTTACCATCTGTGGTAGTGTATAGAGTGCCGTACTCAACAATCTAAGACAATTCCATCTCGACTTTACAAGACGACCCAAACGCCAATCCAATGTATTTACACCTAGGAATGGCAACGTTCCATGTTTGCCTCCCACCAAAACGCCGAGCAAGTCTCAAAGTAAGAAGATCTATCCTAAAAGATTTCCGTTCCCACTGAGCTTCCAAACCATGACCCCAGCTCATCCGTATCCTTATCTTTATCCGCACTGAAGAAATCCGTTAACCTACTCGTCTCGTCGTCTTCCTCAATTGGCCAATCAACTTTAGCCGCAATCCCTTTGAGATCTAACATGTCTTTCGTCGTCCCCCAACTAAAACGACATTCACTACCCCATCCAAATATGGGATCCATGTTACGTTTTAGCCATGCAGTTGCTCTAGCATCAGATGGATATCCCGAACCCCAACTGTCCTCTTCTGTTTCGCCCATCTTCTCGTCCCCGTCTTTATTCAAGTAGCTTTCATATAGTGACTCTAGAGCAGCATCTCTGGTAACCTTTGCACATACACTTGCCGCACTCACACATGGATACAAACTATCCGCCTTTTTCGCAACTGTGATATGAGCTGTAGGGAAGATCCGTTCCAATTTCTTCTGATATGTGACTGTATTTCCCAACGCATCGATATAAATTTCCTTCACATTGACACCTTTATCCATCACACCCTGAATCAATGCGATAGTAGAATCCATAGCCTGGGCATTCAAATTGTATGCTGCCGGTTTCATCATGTTGGCACCAATATCTCTCGCCGACATAACGTCGACCGCCCAACCACATTGTGTATACAGATCTGAACCTGGCGTGCAGAGTTTCTCCATAAGCTCGGAACGAACGGTCGGTGTAAGGACTTTACTATCATCGAAGTGGTGTGTATTTCGTAACAAAGGATCGGAGAGAGGTAATGGTAAATAAAATAGTCCGTATACCATGGGACCGAGAACAGGACCACGCCCAGCTTCATCAATTCCTAAAGCGCATGGTGGACCAGGAGCTGGAGGCGCATCAGGTTTCGAAGCATTGGTATTAGGTGTAGGAAGAAGTGACGGAGGAACATTTGAATAATGTTGATATGAAGCACCGGATAGTAGTAAAGATTGGTTTACCGAGGGGGCTATGAATACATCGGATGCGGGGGTTTCAAGAGCAACATCTACTTCCATCTGGGAGTCTGCCATATCTGAATTGATTCTCGTAAGTTGCAAAAGTTTGTCGATTTTTGGCGTTCTTTTGATTGGGAATCTGAGGAAGACGCGTTTCGCGACGATTTCGCGTACATTACTTTCTTTCATGAATCTACAGGGGTTGGCGAGCGAACAACTCCCGGTGCGTAGGTCATGGGTTTACATTGATTTTAACACCCCAACACCGCCCAATGCACCCATTAATCTCATGTTCAACCTAACATGATGTCATTATAAAAACAAACGAGGCAGTTACGTTGTGAGACGTTTCTAGAGTTGGATAAAATCCCTTCATTCGCTACATAAACACTCCAAAGGATGGACATATCAACGTGCACTTGATGTGCATATGAAAATGCTGACGATGATTAAGAAGCATGGTATCATCAAAAAGCCTTCAACAATTAACTCCCCAGCCAGACGTGAGAACATAAGCCCATTTTTCCACTCTGTCATACCCACAAACGTGAAAGCACAAGTTGCAAAAAGACGAGAGGGAAAACAAGTAGACACCAATTACATTATTTGTACATTATTGACTTGCAGGTGGAGCAGCGCCGCCTTCCGAATCTTCAAGTTCACAACCTTGCGCAAAAAATATTCTCGCTGGTTTGTCGTAATCATTAGTGATGCTATAAAAGTTTCCTGCATTTTCTTAGTATTTGAGTAAATGGGTATTTAGTGAAGCTGATGCTGATGCTTACCTCGAGGGACTTGCCACTGTCCGCCTTTGCCGATTCTGAAAGTTGTTTCGTTGACCGAAACTTCAACTCTGCCATAGAACACAAAAAACACCATCTGCATCTTCCTCGAATTCTTTGGTTTCTTGACAGCGCCAGGTTCGAGGTCAACCATACCTGAACCGAAAAAGGGCAATGTAAGGGTTTTGGCAAATTTGAACGAAGCATTCGGAATGTCGCGAGTCTTGATTGCAGCTGACGAAAAAGCGACATCTTCCACTTTCTCTGCAGCATTTTCTCCAACTTGATCTTCCGGATCCCATATTCGTACTGAACCCTCAATGCGACCAGGTTGGGATTCCCATTCTTCTGTTTCCGAATCTTCATCCACTTCCTCTCGCGCCCTCTTCTTTGATTTGCTTTTGCTAAATTTTTGATATTTCGGCCTCGAGCGCTTTTCTTGCTCTACTTCATCTACACGAACAACCTCCTTGATGCTAGGTAACAGAATCTTTGCACCGTGGGTTCCATCTGGCACCGTTCCGTCATCGTCATATTCGACGTGTTCACCCTTCCAGAATGCGAGAGGCTTCATTGAGTTACGGCCAGATCTTGTTCGTAGCATACCAGTGCCACCCAATGCCGTTTCGCGTCGAAGAATATAGAGGCCATTTTTCCTGGGGATAGGGGGACCACGGTGAACTAGAGGCGAGTCCACCTCAGATATTGGGGCCATCTTTGATCGACCTTTCGGCTTCGCCGCTGCTTTGGGTACAGTGGTGGATTTCGAGGCATTACTCGGTCTTCCAGATTTTCCAGATTTTCCAGATTTTTTCTTCGTAGGTTCGGGTGCTTCGACAGCTTCTGCAGATCGTCGTGCTTTCTTTGTAGGTCTTTCTTTAATTTCCTTCTTCTCTTCCTTCACAGGTTCGATTTGAGGAGCCGAATTCTTCGGTTTCCTGCCTCTGCGTTTTGGTGCGGGCTGCTCTAGTTCCGGTACTTCCTCTGGCTCTGACTCCTCAATCGCTTTACCTTTACCTTTCCCTTTGTTCTTACTTGCTACTTTTCTAGGCGGGGAAGGTTCCGGTTCTGGCTCATCCTCTTGTTCGATCTCTTCTTCCTCTTCTTGTTCCTCATACTCTTCTGCCAAGTCTGAGTTTCCCTCGAGCGCATCGACAGCAGCATCGTCATCATCGTCATCCGGAGCGTTGTATTGATTTGAATCATCTTCGAATTCCAACGCACTCTCGTCTTGATTCTCCATACCATCGCTACTCTGGTTTAAAGTTTGCGGAGGACGTCTGCCAGGTGAAAGTCTAGTGCCATTCATAAGATTACCTAGTGCTGGGCGTCCTGGCTTTCCTCGTCCATTGGGAGCACTCGTTGCCTGTTTCGTTTCGACTGCTATATCTTCGGCTGAGAAATCCAATTTTCGCCGGACAGGACCCGTATTATCGGCTTCACTAGATGCTTCTTTGGCGGGGGAAGATATGCCGAATGATGGATGCCTGCGGGCTGGCGACTGTAGGTGTGTTTTTAAAGGCGACCTCGATCTAGGTATAGGCAGAGCCAATCGCGCATCTTGTCTTCGTTGATTCAAGACTTCAGTAGGTTCCGGGGCTGTATCTAGAAGAATATCAATATTGCCAATCGCGCTGGCGCGTTTCTGGTCATGTAAACATACTTTCTCCATCCATATCCATATCCTCCTCACTAGATATTGTCGCGTCTTCCAGCGCGTTCCTCCGTGGCCCATTTGTGCTTTTAGCCGTCTTAACACTTTCAGGTTTATCGGGAGAGAATAAATCATCCATTGGCTCCAAGCCATTTGCATCGCGAATTCCGGTATCTGGGAGTTCAACACCAGTTTTCCTAGTCCTATTTTAATAATGTATAAACAAAAGAACAATCAACCACTAACCTTCCCTTGACTCCTAAGTTAAACAAGTATTGATTCTCCCTATTTGCACCTGTTCTCCGCCTTCCTGGCGGTGATGCGGACTGTTCGGGTGCCATCTCGAAATCAAAATCGAATGCTACGCGTAAACAGACGAAAGGGAGAACGCGTTTTGAGCTATCGTGATTTTTAAGGTAAATAGTATTAAATTGCTATAGGGCCATATGCGACAGTGATTTTGTAGGAATTTCTTAAGATTTCACGCCTGTGAAGGATGTGTGGCGTGAAGTATTTCGTTGACGAGGGGAGTTGTAGATTGAAGATATGCCAAATTCCTTAGTGTCCTCGAGAAATAAATCCCAGCTAAGTGACCCCAGAGTGCAAGGGAAAATCACTGAAATTGAAAGTCACCAATGCCTACCTGCCTATATAAAGTAACCTTATAAATTACTCTGTTATGTTATCATGTACCGGTATAAATTTATTATAATTATTGCCCATCTACTGGTAAGTTTTAAATGATGAAGTTTTATTAATTTTGATATCTGATGATAAATAATCCGTTGTTATATTTTATTCTTAAAGGCAAGTTTAGTCGACAGCAAAATATCTACTTCCACCAAAAAACGAGGCTTCTTCGTCCCGAGGTCGTCAATGCTATATTAGCACAATTTCACTACCAAACAGTGAATTATTCTATCGATCATCGAATGGCAAGGGTATGATCGTGTCGATGTTGACAGTACCTAGGTAATCGTAGTTCATGATATATCGTCGCAATTAATAAGCAGCTAAACGGCAAGATTTCCATAACTTGGAGTGTGATGTCGAATGTGTTAAAGTCATAGAGTAGCTCCTGCGTAGCATGTGCAGTATACTCTAATCTAGTTTGGGTCTACTGTGTGAGTATCTTGTTAAGAGAGCTTCGCACTTCCATGGAATCTTAGATCCTTAGTAATTACTACATGGGTAGCTAATATAGCCTCAATTCCACCGTGTCAGCTTCCCTCCATTCCCTACGGAGAGGCTATTCCTTTACATGCATTATTATCTTCTCGTTTTCCCCATGAAGAATTCCGCTCCGAAAAGGTTCTGTCCATCTGTGTCGTTCGCTGAAGAATTTGGCTCGAGTCAACTCCTCTGCACCACAAGTGTGCAAAAAGCCTCGAAACTCGCAGAACCCACAATGTCAAACACTGCCACATCAGCTATCAACTCCCTTGAAACCAATCTCGGAGCTCCATGACAAGCAGAGAATCGACACCGAACTTGTAGAGCGGTATCAAAGTATCGATATATTGGTCGGTACCAACAATGGAGGTACTACATTAGCCGGCTCGGGTCATCACACCTGCACATGCATATGCCATGGATTTGTGGGTGTCGACACGTTCTAGGGCCGTGAGCACATCAAGAAAGTTGACACTGGTTGCTTTGACTTTGATGTGAATCTCCATTGGACCCAGTGGTTCGTTGGCGTCTTCAATCTCGTGACATAGATTGAGTCAAGAGATCCGGGAGATGTAAACTTCGAAGTGAGTGGCCATCCAGACTCGAAAGCTTTTGCCTTCAACTGTTGAGGCTGTGTTCTTTCAATCGAGCTTTGAGTTGAAGCAGGCGAGGCATTCATTCTCTTTCTGTGTACTCGAAATGCTGCCCAAGGCTGTTATTCGGGACTCGGTTCTTGGAAACATGAGGTGGTCGTTGAAACTTGAGTTTTCATTGGCGTTTGAAGGTCTTGGGGCCATAGGGTCACTACTGGAAATTTGGTTGGCTCGTTGTAACACGTTCATACATGATAGATCTCGATTGGCAAGGTTACCCATAACATCCTACGCTACAGAAATACGAAATAAATCTCTCTAATGACCCTCATAGCCCAATCTCTTCGCGGTCCTAAACGTCTTGAATCACCCAAAATCAATGGCAGTTTCTGAAAGAAGAAAACAAATCAGAATCTCTAATAACCTCTTCTGGGGGTCCGAAATGTGCCACTTCGCCCTTCTCAAAACCCAAGATTTTGTCAAATTCAACCGCGGCCTCGAGACGATGTAAAACTGAGATCACAGTCTTTTGGCGACAACATTCATTATTTTCCGCTCAGTGGCGACATCGATACTTATCAGTCTGTTAGTTCCTATTCGTTTTCAATATAATGGGTGGTCTCTTACCTGCTAGTGGCTTCGTCAAGTAGTACGATACCCCCTTTGTTAGAGTCCTCGATTCCAAGAACAGTTCGGGCTAGGACAAAAAGTTGGGTTTCGCCAACCGATAGATTTGCATCATCTAAATTGGCAGAGAGAGATTCTGATGCATTGATTTTGTTCAGCAAAGCACAATCATACAGGGCGTCGTTGGTGGTCTCATCGGACAATTTTCCAGCGGGGTCTAGTGTATCGCGAATGATTTCTCCATCTGTGAAGGCGTCTTGTGAGATAACATGGAGTTTGGATCGTAAAACATATCGTTGGACTTTTGAGATATCGATACTGTCAAGATATACGGCACCTTTCGTTGTTTCAATCAGTGCCAAGAGGGATGGCAACAAAGTCGACTTTCCAGAACCACTACGACCACAAATCGCAATCTTCTCACCGGAGTTAATTTTGAACGTTATTGCTCGTAAACTCCAGGAAGGCTTTTCCATATCAAAGCTATAGCTTGTCCAAACATTTTCAAAACTTAGCTGACCCGAGGTTGGCCACGTATTGGGTACATTAGTTGGCCATGTAACTCCTGGCTCTACAGGTGTTTCTTGCTCAAAGGCTTCAATTCTGGCGATAGCTCCAAGAGACGTCTCCAAAGCTGTCCAAGATTGAATAGTCTGTGTCAGTGATTCTCCCAAACTCACCAGATTCAAAAATGCTACTCCAATTCCTCCGGCACTTGTCTTGTGGCGCAAACCAATAGCCACACTAACCATTAGTACTGCAAGTCCGGCAACTACTAAATTCAGCGTCAACTGAAGCCAAGTTTGTACCATGTAGAGAAGATATATTGGCTCTTGTGATCTGTCCAGCTTCTTGTAAAACTCTCCTTGCATGATATTCTGCCAGCCATGGGCCCTAATCGTCACCAGTCTTTCATATACCTCTGCGATCATTGTGTGCAAGCCAGCCTTGGACTCTAAATCAAGTTGTCGCAGCTGTTTCGATGTTCGTAAGTAGAAGTTTTGGATCAAAAAAAGCACGGCTGCCAGGACAGGAAGGATAGCAACGATATAGGAATATAGTCTACTCTATCACGCTTGTGTTCCGTTTAGATCACTTCGGTACATTTAGTGTGAAAGAGTGGAAGGTGGACTTGTTCAATGTCACTTGAGATGAAATAGTTCCTGCAATCAGAACATTCTACAAACGCGATTTCCTTGAATCCCCGCTACTACTTGTAGAGCATTTATTTGTGAACAGAGTCTAGAGGTAATCCGATGCAGGCATCATCGAGAGGAATAAGAAAATCTAGGGTTGCTTGGAGAGAGTAGTAGCAGAAGTGAGCAAATTTTTGTTTAGTTGCGCGGGGGTCACTACAACTTCTAAGCGGTTACAATGTGGTTGACTCAAATTTCTAGGTATTTAGAGAAAAGACAATGGCGCCAACCAGTTTTGATTGAATGCCAAGTGCCAAGTTTGAACTATACTTAGTTAGGATGCAGTATCACCTGATCTTCAATACTGATAGCTCAATAACCCATTCTCAGTTTCCATCACCTTAGACACTGGAATATCGTCAACAGATCCTGCTTAGATAAAAAAGTTAACCACGCTCGCGCTCTCCCCTGGAGAATCACAACTACTATGCAGCTACATTATTCACAGCAAATATCCTTTTCATACTTCTTCAAAAGATGTCAAATCTTTTCTTGGAAGTCTTCAGAATGTATATGAAATATTGTTACTTCTTTGTGACAAAAGACTAATACTTAAGTGCTTGATTCCTGTATCAAGTTTCCTCTCCATACTTCTGCAGAAGTCTCCTCATAATATTCATAGCACCCCCCTTATATCCACCTCCAAACATCGCATAATGATTGAGATGATGATACCTAGATTACAAATCAGCAACTTTGATCCATCTCAACCCACAAATTACGAATCACTATACTCACAATTCATACAACGCACACCTATCCTCCCACTCCTCCCGCGGTTCATCCATCGGTCTAACCTCATGATACTCCCTCCAAAACGCACTCCCAAACCCTCCAAACATCCTCATAATCCCCGCCTCAAACTCCGCGTGACTCCAACTAGCACTCGAATCGTAAACCACCTCCTCCACTCCTCCCTCCCCAATCCGTCCAGTCCCATGATTCCCACTCCACAAATCCCCATGCACAACCACCGGTTTGACCTTCTGTCCATCACTCCCTCTCAAGTTTTCATCCCCTAACAATCTCGGCACAACAATTTCCACAACCTCTTCTACCAATTTCCTTAACTCCCCATCTTTCCCATTATTGTTCTCCGCCTTCTCAACAATCCCTCTGAGCCTATTATCCCCATAAAACTCCGCCCAACTCTCCTTAAAACTATTATCCTGTTTCGTTTCCCCACAACATGTCGTAACCGGAAATCCAAACTGCGGCTGCTCATATCCTTCAGGAATCGGTGCAGATACACTATGCAACTTTGCCAATTTTCTCGCTAGAGATTCACCCGAACCAGATGTAGATTTTGCATCGCGCGGGTTTAAATCCAAGAAATCTGTTGCGAGGAAGAATCCTCCTCCTAATTCTAGGGGCCCATTGGCATAGGATTGTGGACAGAGGCTTGGAACAATGGAGTGGATTGCGTTGAGGGAGGCGTGTTCTCCTTGGATGAGTTGTGAGCACGTGATTGAGATACACATCGAATCATTAAGAAGCTATGAAATTTGGCTCAGAAGCCAAAGAGAAGTAGCGAATTTGCATACATACCCCTAAACATCTCTTCACTATCCCTCCCCCCAGTCTTCACAAAGAAGAATTTTTGCGTTTCATCAACTGTACCACTTATTTTGAATGTTCTGGCGAATCCACCGCCGCCATGCTTGGATATCGTTGCCGACGAAGGATCAAGAGAGAGAGCTTTTGAGATGGCTGGGTCGACTTTTGAAGACATGATTGTAAGCGTTGTTGACTTGCTTTAATTCACGAAGGTCAGAAATGATATTGAAATCATCATGTGAATATGACGTAAGGGTCCGTCTAATCTTAGGTTCTGGATTTGATACAGGACTCGCCAATTTTTCACATCTAAAGTTTGTTGAGAGGAACTCAAAGGCAATCGCAAGTGACTTGCGACGGGTACATGTTAAATATATACAATCCAACTCTAGCTATACAGTCTATATGTCCATATGTACTATTAACCCTAAGTTCTAGCTCTCCTAGGATCCATCGCGTCACCCTTCTTATAATCTCTAACCTCCTTAGTCCCCATACTTCCCATTCCACCTTCAATTCTTCTCTCCCAGCCCCCAAGCCTAACAACCAAGCATGTAGCATTATCTCCTTCTTTACTCACTTCCGTGGAAAAACTAACAATATCTCTCGCCCCTTGTTCTGGCGTTTTTGCCTCCTTCACAACATCCACAATTTCTTGGTCACTCAATGTGCCGCTAACACCATCGGAAACCAAGACCAAGAAGCTGTATTCAGCTGGAGATATCTCTACACGTCTAATTTCCGGCTCGGCAGAAACGCCTATGCGCTTGGAACGCATGTCACCGAATGCTCTTGTGTTAGCCAATCCAGACATGCGCTCTTCACCAAATGAGTCTGTGACAAATGTCGCAGCATATCGTCTTAGTCTTCCTCCTTCAACTGGTGAACTTGGATGATGGTTGGTAGTCACAGGTTTGGCTAATCCGGTCAAAGTCTCACAAAGTATTATACGAGTATCGCCTACGTGGGCGACCATCAGTGTCGAAGGGGAAGATGGATGCCAGAAAGGAGTCGGTGTTGGGGTAGATATCATAGCAACTGAAGCAGTTGAGCCGCCAACAAAGCGCGTAGGGCCTCCAATGCGATGTGGAGAGGAATAACGCGCCGGCTCCCCTAGGATTTCATCCGCATTCAAAGGCGAGTCGGTGTTATTATCATCCGGACTAGGTTTCCGGGCTTGTGCTGATATAAAATCCAAATCTGCTTTCAAAAAAGCATACATCAAGGCTGCCTCGATCGAAACAGGTTTCCTTATTGGCTCTCCTTCCATAGAATCAAGAAGATCGAAATATTCCGGTTTGAAACGGCGGAAATATCCACCGACTGTTATTTTCCAATCCAAAACAAGTGATTTTTCCAACTCAATTGCTTTAATTTTGTTAGAAATTTGCTGAGAAATCGGTGTTCCTGATCCATCATCCTGCCCTTCCTTGCTTGTCACAGACGTGCCCGAATTGAGAACTTTCGCCTTCTTGTCTAAACTTGAAGGAAGCTTAAATATTTCTGCCGTCGACTCGATATATTTGTGTAGCTCCTCCCTTAAAAAATCACTACACTCATTTCCCCCATGTCCATCAAACACGCCAAAATAGAAAACTTGTGGATCTCCACTCGCACCATCTGCCGATGTACCACCGCTCGTGGTGCTTTTGGAATTCGAGCGATTTAAACTTACAGGAGCCCGCTTTGCAAATGCTGGGATCTCTATCGTTCCTGCTTGGTATGTATCTTCATTGTATGGTCTCGTACCGCGGGAAACAGAAACTCCAAAATGATGTTTCGCGCTTCGTAGAGGTATTCGCACGACAGTGAGTTCTCTAGATGTTCCAATAGTTGATGGAGCTGCAGCTGGAGAAGGTCCTGAGCCGGGCGTATGTGGTGTTGATGCCGATCTTGGCAACTTGTGGTGCGGGCCGCTCGACCGAGAGTCAGGATGAAGAGATGAAGAGGGAAGATGCGTTGTAAAGTAGTCGTGAAACCATCTACTCTGTCCTTCCTGATGCAGGCCTGTTTGTTTGTCTGATCTGCGAGTTTTGATACGATGCCTGGGAGATGAGTGCGACGTGCTGAATGCCAGTCTAGCAACTTGTGTTACGGAACTAGGGCTCGCGGTCGAGGGACATCTGCGGGCTATGGATCCGTTGAGGAAGGTGGATATGAAGTCTGTAGATGCATGTTAGATGCGGTGGTTGGGAATTACACAGAACAGCAATTAACAAACATACCATACGAATCTGCCAAGGACCATGGGCCCCGAGCCATTGGCTTCATTCTTCCCATGATCCACCGTCAAGCTCTTTGAAGCAGAGACAATTCAAGCACAATCGATTGATATTTTGAAACTCTATACCATCAAACGAGATCAATGATGTCTTTTGAGCAGTTGAAAGAAGCAGCCGAGGTCGGCAATATGGACATATTCAGGCACAATCCAACAACAGCACCTAGTTTCCCCAAATCGATTATTCGATGTTTTTCAATGAGTAACTCAGAAACGGGGCCCGCGAGGAAATTGATATAATATATTGGGATATCTTATTGAAGTTACTCAGATCATGTTCAAAGGAATTGTTCTTTTGTCAAGATCTTGTCTAGCAAATTCAACATCATCGCAATGTTCATATGCTCAAGTTGGCGATGGATGAACATAAAGTTTTCCCCACAATTTCCGGTACTAGACAGGGGTGTGGATAAGTAGCCTTGCCTTATGGTTCAAACTGCATCATCATTTCGTGCCACTCACATTTTCATACGATACCTAGGTATTATCTGATATGAAGGATCCTACGATATGCTCTCGATATAAATATCTTGCGAAACGCAGGTTTAACGGATATAGTTCAAATTGTCCAGAACATCATTTGAAGGTGTCTTGGGGATGCCCGAACTCCGTTGAACTTTTCGCCCATGGAAAGTATTTGTACTGTACTTCATGCCCAAGGTATTGAACTCAAAAATATGATTTGAAGAACACCAAGGATCAGTCTATCTTTATAGCTAACTAATTCACAATACAATTTACAATTTAGTACTCTACCCTGTACCTTCCTCTCACCTCCTCGAATCTAAACCTAACAACCCCTCTAGCCGTAAACCGAAAAGATGATCCTGACAGGAACAATAATAAGCCACATTCGAAACAGCTTGAATGTCAGTCATTCCATCTTACATCAAAGTAATTACTTTGGTCTTCCTACAATATCAAATAGTAAGCTTACCTCGCTTACCATCTGATCCCTATCCTGCCTAGTAGCAGTTAGGTATTCTTAGGTTTGACATGAGGCTGAGGTCTCCTAACTTGTGGATGTCTGTCAGTCTCCGCCTTTCATGCCAATAACTCTCCTTTGCATACTTTCATCAATTCTCGTGGCAGTGTGCAGTAAGCACAAAGTGGAGAGTAACACGCTGTGTTATCGTCTCCCCCTCTCGAGCCCCTGCCAACCATCTAATCAGAGCAGATACACACAATGTGACTTTTCCAAGTACGATAATAATAAAAACTTATCATAAGTCTCACAAACATTTCATTTTTAGCCCATCGTTCAAGCAGGAAGCCGAGTACAATAATCAGGGGCTCATAATATTCAAAAGCAACGCCAATAAATGATTGGACCCCCAATCCTTTGCTCCTTCGCTTTATGCACCAATCCCAGCCCCCGCTCCCGCCTCTCCCTGACATGAGAATGAGGCATTGCTTTTCAGCCTTACTACACTTTTCCAACTGTTATATTCTTTTTATAACTTTGCCCTTGTATGAGATGCGTTTACTAATCTGGTGGAGATTTTCTTTTGCTCTAATTATGAAGCCCAGTACATCAGCCATGTTGTATATGGAAGTGAATCCTTCATGTAATGCCTGTATGGGAATGTGTAGATGTCTTCAAATACAACCTGTGATCCTCTATCTTGATTTTTTTATTTAATTTCCTTCAGGCAGTTTCTTCGTAGTACATAAACTTCTCTTCCTTTATCAATCGCTCGTTGATATTTCTTCTATAACTTTACGTACAAATTTTAATACAACCTCCACATCACAACTCCCTCATTACCACCATGCCTACGGAATACAAAAACTCTTTCTGGGCTTGCTGCTCCCCATTCGATCTATGTACGTTTCTCAATCTCAATTCCAAGTACCATTCCAAATCAACATACTAACAACCCATTCCAGGCCTCAAAGCATGCTGCTGTCCCTGCTTCGTCTCCGGTCGCAACCACCATCGTATTGAACACGGAAATGATGATGATTATTCGACATGTAATGGCTGGTGCTGCGGTTGGTACGGCCTTGCTGCCATCGGAGGATTCTCATTCGTGTTGCAAATGCTTGATCGTCAAAAGATGCAGCAGCAACATGGTTAGTTCCTTTTTATTCATATTTCCACTTCACCCATAGCTCTCCTCTCCTATTCCCACCTTCCAATCAAGAAATCAAAACTAACACAACCCCAAGGTCTCGAAGGAAACGCATGTACCGGTTGCATGGGGTCCTATTGTTGTGCCTGCTGTGAATTAATGCAAACGAGCAAGGAACTGGACTACATTCTCCTCGAGAAGAATGCCGGTGCAAATGGGTATCAACCCCAACTTGGAATGGTTGCTGCTCCCCAGGCTGGTGCTTATAACTAAGTTCCTGATGAGTAGATAATTTTTGAGGTGTTTCTTTCGGGTTAAATTCTTCTCTGGGCTGCTTTGGGTTAGGGACATATGGGACAAATCCTATTTGTGATAAATAAGGAGTTTGTTTATACCATAATTTTATTACACTGGAGTTCAAACCTATTCCATAAAAAAGCTGGCTGCTCGTTAAAATTGAGATATGAGAAAAAAACTTACCTGGTCATAATCAAAGCGGTGTGAATGCAATATAAATCATAGGTGGAAAAGTGTCTTAATGTATAGGATAATTCTAATTGGAAAGAAGCCTGAAGACTCTCGAACACAGGAGGGAGTTAAGCACAATGGACTCTCGATGCACCAAACGAGTGGAAGCCCCCACAAACGCCAATTACTAGTTGTTCAAAACCATGCAATTCTCTACACTCTGACATATACACAAACAAAACTATGAGACTGCCGCAATTGGTTCGTCTTCGTCCAACCCTTTTCGTCTACGAACCTCGCTCTCTTCAACGCTGATCTTGGTTTTGCCATTAGCACCAGTGCTCTTCATGGCAATAGCTTTGTCCTTCTGTCTGCCTTCTTTGGCAGGCTGGAATCTCTTTCTAACGGCCTCGATCATTTTTCCGAACCAGTAAAAGTTCAAGGTATTGAGCACAAGATTGCTTCCCAAATATGTAAACCCTAACCAAAGCGGAATAAATTCATCGTCGGCGAAGCGCATAATGTCATTTTTGAGTGGAGCCGCACTGTGACCTGCTGCTGCATCAACTGCAGAGGCAGTTCCATTTGCGAGTGCATCAATATTGATAGAAGCAGAGAATGCAGGCTGGTTATGCATAGATCTCCATACATCTTGGTAAACACGAACTGACTGATATGTTCCCCACACAAGTCGGCAGCAGAAAAAGGTAAAGAGGAGGGCAATTCCATTGTAAAGTTGGGGCTTAGATCCGGTCATATCGAGTTTGTCGAAGAACCAATGGAAGTTGAGGAAGGGCGAGGAGAGCTCGTAAAGAATGAATGTGCAACCATAAAAGTTAACAAATGGTCTCTGTAGGGAATCTATTAGCAATGTTTATTTCTCGGGAACTGCAGGGACTTACAAAACCAAAAGAGAAAACCAATAGAGCACTAGTCGCATGTGCCAGCATTCCTATTCCAAAAACTCTGAGATTCTGGAGGGTGATCATCAGATCCCAGAGAAAATAGCCAGTCGCCAGACCTTGGATCATGCCAGCAGCACCCGTATATCCATGAACACGTTCCTGTGCTGTCATGTTGCTGCGCTCCTCATCCGCAAACATTACCCATAGGGCCAGGACATTGATAAGAGAACTCTGGCATAGTGAGACCACATGTACATCCCAGTTGAGCTTTCGTTCTGCCGAAAATTTGGAGTACTTCTCAGGGAAGAGAAGCATGGAAACTTGGGGTGCGACGACCTTGTTTATAAAAGTATATGCTAAAAATGATCCGACAACTTCGTGAATGTGGAGAGGTAGTGTAGTTAGGTGGAAGTAGTCGGCGAAAGGCTGAACGGCCTGGCTAAGCCATTGCCATGGTGGGATAGGGAATGGATCATGCATCGGAAAATGATATGTCGAAAATTAGGGTATATCTGAAAGGGACGAGAAGATAATAATCTTCTTGTCGTAAAACACACCGAGTGTGTTAGGAGCGAATCTAACTCTCCTCGTTGTAATGCGGAAATCGAGATATTTATGTATCTATGTATGTACGATGAAGTAGGCAGTTCTGTAACGACCGACCGAGTGTCAAATAGTAATAAGGTTCCACTTTCCTGTCCCAACAAATTGAAGGTGTAATCTGTAAGATCCGGGAGAATTAACCAATTACAGTTTAAAGTTAAATCTTAGTATCTTTAACCGAGACAGATAAGTGGAACAGGGGTGATGTGTATAGTATCTTTGTATGGGGTATTTATATTGATTGAACTTACTCGAGAATACTCCAGAAATATTCTTGATGTTTATATTACGGTTTGTATTACGGCCAGGTTCAGTTGTAATAGACTAATAATCATGTTGCATTTGGTGAATCATTGCTTTGTATTTTATCATGTTTCAAATTTTAAGATCCTATCATGAATCAATTGACTTCAGCAAGAAATGTCTTGCACGGTTGTACACGTGAATGAAATGAATGATTAGACTGCCACGTGGAATTGATATACACATGATATGATAACGAGATGAATGATCCGTAGTATCATGTAGAACTGACCTCCTTTCCTTCAAAAATAGTTGTTCGTTCAACGCCTGCATCATACACCAACTCTTGTATTGACTTTCTTGCTCTGAAACCCCCGGGTCCGTTCGTACCGAAAATAACAAAATTCGCAGGAGTTCCAACCTCCAACTTGAGGCTGCGCGTGATATCAAGACCTATCGCTGCTCTTGCTCTTGTAGATACGCATTCCTATATCCCCTGATTAGTGGTATTCTGAATTGCTGTAGATCGAAGTACCATTACCAATAAGATCTCGGCATCTGCCTTCGTGCCTGTTTGATAAACTCCCATACCCAGACTTGTGAGACTCATGGGGTCACAACTACCGTAGGGGGTGAAGGCATTGCCGACGTTATTAATTCCTATAACTGTGTTGAGATCGTATTTCCTTATCATCTCAATCACTTGGAGTGTGCCCCTTGCTCTGCTACTCCCACCGGCGCCTTTTGCAGGCCGACCCATCATGAATAAATCCGATGTAGGTAATCCGACAAACGAGATAGGTAGATCACCAATCTCAAGGCGAAGATTCCGCCAGGCATTCTCATCAAATAGTGTGAGTCTAGTGCAATGACCAAGCACAACAGTTCGAAATTTCGAGCCTGCGATGTTTCTGTCGGTAAGCCACTGGGCCTTACGGAGTTGTTCAATTACCTTATGAACGGCAGGCTTTTGGTTTAAATCTAGATTGTAGTCGAGGTGAAAATCCAAATGTAATGTGTGTAATTTCGCCGTTTCAACGGCCCATTGAATGTTTTTCTCTTGGAGGGCAAAATTTTTCTCGACGTATGGGGTACTTCCAAGCACCTCGACCCCGGGTCGTTTGATTGCTTGCTCAAGCAAATCTGGCATTGATCGAGGTCCATAGTCGTGACTGAAGATTGGGTCCTGGGCAAATACGCATATCTGAATATGACACTTGCCATGAAATTCCGTTTTCAATGCCAATCCAGCATCCAAGCATTTCATCCCCACACCAAAGTCTACTTCAACAAAAGCTCGCATATGAGTGACACCGAATCGAATGCTCTCCTCAATCAAAGCCCTCCCCCTTTCCATAAGGTCATCATGTTCGAAACGTGACTTGGCTTCACCTAACACGTATAGAATTTAGAACACGTTAAAAATGTGTTTATGATGGCAATATCAACTGGATGATTGACGAAACATTCAGAGAGAGACAAACTAGTTAATTTCATTGCCTCGGAAAAATCACCGTCGTTGATCTCTAGATCTGCATATTTTGGATGTGATAACAAGAAGCATTTATCAAGATGGATGTGAGGGTGGCACAAGCCAGGAACTATAAGGCGATAGTCCTTTTGCTTCGCGGAGTCTGTTGTAGAGTTGTCTGCACATGTAATTGAGCGAATAGAACCCGTCAAACAGTTGACATCATAACATGAGTCCGAAGGATCCCCCGGAATATGAACATCTTTGAAGCTTGAGATTTCATTATCCTGTAGCTTCCTCAGTTGCTCAACATTCGGCATGAGGGTTTCTGACATTTTGAATAAATGTTCGAAGTGATAATTTACTCCTCTCCATTGGCAATCCGCAGATTCAAAGAAAGCGATGTGGGGAATTGTGAAGATCCCGCCAGGTCTCGGAGTGCAGTAGCGTACTTTTAGAGCTCTTGGGGTGAGCATTAATCATTGCTCCTAACATCTTATTTTATTTTACTTCAACCACGAAACCAAACTACATAACAATCTCAGCCAGTGTCATTGTTGGTGTCAAAATGGCAGATCCGTTATATGAGCTTCTCATTCCATATTTCAATAAACCGTCGCCACGACCAGCACCACCGTCGACCGATCCCACAACTGCCACCTATTTGAATCGACTCTCCACCCTCCCCATCTCTTCACTAAATACTTCCGAACCTCAATCGCTTTCCCAAACATCCCACTCTCTTCTTCTATCTCTACAAGCTCTGTCCAAGCGCTCTCATAAATCATTCATCGCATCTTCCGACCATTTATCGACACTCACTACTACTCTCCCTACCCTTGCAAAAGCCACCGCAGACTTGCGAGATGCCCTTCCCAAGCTGGACGATGCAGCTATTCATTTCAGCGAAAATTATAACAATCGAATTGAGAATGATGTCCTCGATCGACGTCGTAAAGCTCTTTTACTATCACGAAACGTAGACAGGCTCGCGGATGTTCTCGACTTACCTACCTTACTTTCTACTGCGATATCCTCTTCGAACACAATTGCTAGTAGTACGACTGGCAGAGAAAATAATACATTAAATTATGCCTCTGCACTAGATCTGAATGCACATATCAGACGACTACACGCATTATACCCTACTTCCCCCCTTATAACGAGTGTATCCTTACAAGCGGAGGAGAAAATGCAATCTATGGCCACAAACCTCATTTACTCATTGCGACAGCCCTCTCTCAAACTTGCAGCTGCTATGCGTACAATATCTTGGCTGCGGCGTGTTGCCCCCGAACTCGATCCTTCTACATCCATACCAAGCTCCTCACAAACACGAGAAGGAGCGTTGGGCTCCTTGTTCCTTGTTTGTCGCCTTGCCAGTCTTACAGCTATGCTTAATGCACTCAGCCCTTTACGAGATCTCGCTGATCAGGAATCATTGCGGTTAATTTCATCGGCTGGGAAGGCAGGAGGAAACAGATTCGATGCAGGGCAACAGACGGAAAAATATTTAAAACGCTACATTGAGATATTCCGGGAGCAGAGTTTTGCAATTATTTCCATGTTTCGCTCTATATTTCCACCACCGACAGCTCCAGTCATAATAGAGGGACTTAAAAACAATACGCAAGGGAAAGAAAATAACGATTTACTGGGTCCATTACCCAGTGCCCTGACTACTTTTCCTCTTCAGTTAGTGGGAATGTTGGAGGAAACTCTGAAAATTTATCTGCCTAATGTCAGGGATAAAAGTGGTAGAGATAGTTTGCTCACTCAAGTTCTTTACTGTGCCGGTAGTTTGGGACGATTGGGAGGTGATTTTAGCCTTGTTCTTGCTGGTATGGGAAGTAAAGTTGACCAGGAAGGACTAGCCGAGGGGGGATCTGATGAAGATGAGGATGATGATGAAGAATGGGCAGAGGTTATCAAAAAGCATCGAGTTTTGGCGGGCAAGCTGGAATCTATGGTAGGGTCCAGAGGAGACTAAAGACCATGCGGAATGCATTCAGGGCATTTCGACCAAGTTTATGATTTTATATTTTCCAAGATACCCAAGTAAATTAGAATTGTCGCATTTAGTATTTTCACAATGTACATTATTAATACATCAAACCGATAGCCAGGTACCTACGTATCTTCCAGGATAAGTGAATATCAACATTCAAAAGTAACAATCCAATAATTGGTGGGGACCGAAACCACGCTAAGCATGGTCTTGGCCAATTAGATAATCTTTGATTGTCATCCCTCAACTTCTCAATACTCAGATCCTTTGCCTACCTGATTTTTCTTACAACAATACACCATCTTTCACTCTAATCAGTCATTCAAGCTCAAGATTATGCATAGTACATACATACCATATCCAATAATGCTTCTTTAGAATTCACGAATCTTAAATTCCAAGTTTCGTTTTGGCTTCCATTATCATTGGGTACATATAACGAGCTCTCGATCTTGGTAAATGTACAGTGGATTTTGGATTTTCGAAAGTAGAGTTACTTTTCTGGAACGGGCATATGAGATATATCTAGATGACGATTTGCATTTGGAAGGATCTCCTGCGCGGCACACAACTTCACTGGGATTCGTGGGAATAGTGGGAATGCTAGCTACATGTTCAAGCGGGCTCTTTGCGAGCTGGGCTCATATCTGAGGATGTTGACAATGTATGCGAGACCTCGACAATTGATAGAGTTTGCACTTGTCCGACTTGCATGGAGCTTGAGAGCGAAGACATTAAATGACCAGGTTTGGCAATGAGTGCTAATGCTCATACAGTATGCAGCACTCAATCTGGGGAAAATCAACATTTTGAACACATGCATGCCATGGAGCTTTTCAACAACATGTAACATGTTCCATCATTTTGAATATGATTTGTTATTTCATTAATATTTCCTGACTTCATCATTGCAAGAGTCTGTATTCGAGAACTTAGCTAGTGCTATCAGATCCAAATTTCATGCCCAGGGTAGCTTTGGTATTTCACCTCAACGAGCTAAGCCGTTCAGTCCGAAATAGTACGGACTGGTACCTCTCTCACTGTATCTATAGCCTTCTGAGGATCTTTAGCCACCGATGAAGCTTCACTGCTGGTTCTTCTATTTTCCTGAGCCTCATCGCTCGGTGTGACCTTTTCATCCTTGTAGATGGCCCGTTGCTTCATGTTTGCGATATAACTCTTCACAGTTGTAATGGGTGCGAAATAAGGTCTTAGTGTTGGGGCAAGTGGGAGATGGCCCTTCACCTCCTTATATCTCATTAGAAGGAATCCAACAATGACCACAAGCCAATAGAGGTTGTATGAGATGACGGAGCCATAGGTTGCGGAGTTCTGCCAGCCGAGAATGGCATTGAAGATTCCCCATCCGCCACCACCATTTAATTCAGGGTTACCAAACTAGAGGTGTTAGTAAAAGCATATGGTGATGATTTCAATCTAACTTACGTTGACATGCCACACACTCTGTCTAATATCATAAGAACCCGGTCCTGCTCCAGTCTCTGCTGCGTCACCTCCGGTAGCATCGTTCCAATTTTGTGCTTGGAAAAACCACACTGCTCTTGAGAAAAGACCGGCAGCTACGAGATATAAGAGACATGTAGATATAACCAGGAAGAATTGAAGTTTCGATGTCGCTCCGCCTCTGTGCTGTGTTAGTCTGAACAGTAAGGTTGACCAGGTTGACTTACTTATAAATGACATATCCTGCTGCTAATCCAGCAATCAGTCCAATAATTACTGGAAGTGGGATACTTGTCGCAGGCGTAGAAAAAGAAACACCTGCCACAAAGACGACGGCCTCGAGTCCTTCTCTAAGAACGGTAATGAAGGGAAGAACGAACATGAAGTTCTTCTCTCCCCATTTCTTGAAGTCAAGCCAGCTAGCATACCATCTTCGTTTTCTTGTATCTTCTGAAGGCTCTAAATGTTGACGAAGCTTAACCGTCCACTTTTCCTTCATTTTGGACACACGGAGTAGCGCAGCTCCCATCAAAGTGATGATAACAGAGGCGACAATGGCAAATGAACCCTCCCAATAGTATTCGGTAGTGGACCAGGCATCTTTACCAATTCCATAGAAAGCCCCGATCAAACCACCGCCGATGATCAAGCATAGGAGAAGTCCTGATAGAGCTCCCCAAATGACCTAGAAGCTATTCGTTAGAATCATAATCAATATTCCAAGCCGATATGGAAAGATCAAGTGGAGGGACAATCAGATATCTTACCTGTCGAAACAGCTTCTTGCGCAATGTCGCATCTTGATCGGAATTGCCCAAACTCTGCTTGATGAATGCAAGAAGAACGGAGACGATGACGACCGTCTCCAAAGACTCTCGAAATACAACGAAGAACACTGGTACCGAAAAAACACTGGCAGTCATCTTCGCTATAATTCCTGTTGTATTTTCTGTTTCTCTAAGGGATTGTAGAGTTCCGATTGCGCGCTTCAGGAAAAGGAGAGAAAGGCCAACTTTTTGAAGATAAATCAAACTCTCAAATCATGGAAGAATGATGCCGTTTATCCAGTATTTCCATCAATTTTGAAAGATGGAAAGAGGGAAAGAGGGAAAGGGCGGAAGGATCTGATAAGAAGAAACGAGGATCTGATAACGGTTAGACACTAGGGAGGGTCTGAGCCATTAAGTAAAATCCTTCAATTTTAAGCTAGCTAGCAGTTAGTGAATTGCTTTGATCCTTATTAGAAGAAGAAACCCCGAGAAAAAAATCCAGGGTTTATTTGGTAGGATACGGAAACTTTAAAGTTTGCTAGCCTGGTATCGGCAGGTTGTAGATTTGGAATGACACCCGGGAACCTTGATTGGTTGATATAAAGAGTTCGAGGTTAAAAGTCATCTTACCCTTGGTTTAGACTCCATGTGCATACGAGGGCGGTACGGCTTGTTACTCGTGAGAAGTTTAAATCTATCGATACCTACATATGTATACTTGAATGAACTTATATACGGAAAGCGGTCATATTCATTGATTATCGTATTATCAATAACAAGACTGAAGCAACATGTTAAATCTATCCATCTCCTATCGTTTTCCTTTTTGCGGAACTATCTGGGTTATTTCCGCAGGAGGCGTTTAAGCTTTACGGTTAGGTAATTCTGTACGACCGAAAGCTTGGACTAAAAGCTTGTACGCCCGTGGGGTTATAGCTGGTATCCTGGCTAGTCTAACCATTTTGGGACTTAGTCTCACAAGCTAGGTAATTCGATGGATTCAATGATTTCCGAGTCTATAAAGTGGATTTTTGGTACGATGGGGAGAAATGAAATGAAACGATGTTTATCAGATCATCAAAGATTCATAGATAACTGGAAGACGGGTCTCGATGTAGATTCAATTTGGCAGAATTTGGCAGAATTTGGGTTTGAATATACCTAGCATACCTAGCATACCTAGTATACCTAGTATACGTAGACAACACTTTGCATCGAACATCAAGCATTTCTCCCTGCACTTGTTTATTTCTTTATCTTTCGTTCTTCACTGTATCACTCGGGTTTGTCTCCACTTCTAAGTTCTATGCTGATAATTTGAGGCGTTGACACGATCATCGTTGATCTATCAAATCATATCAACTGACACTTCCTTAATCCCGTCCCGTCTCTACTCAGATTGTCTTCTAAGTTTTGACCTTGCATGCTTGCAATCCAAATCGAACGCCTCTTGATTCTGTGCACCAATACGTCTTTTTCTTATGACCAATGTTTGGTTTCTAAAGCTGGTTCCATTCTTGCTCATCGAGTTACATTTCGGCGTAAGTGACTTCCGGGCTATCTGATCACAGATCACCAAATACAGCTCTGATATCGATCACTTCCGTTTTTCTCTCGCACACGTATTCGGTTAGAACTTTACCATATCAGTTCCTCTTGTCATCTAAGTGCAATCACAGGGGGAAAAAGCTTCTTGCAATCAAGAATATTTACCGCGACTTGATGTTCAAAGCCTAGATTTTTCTTAGCTCGATTGTTCTCTGCGCCTGCCCTGATTCAGAACATACTCCACTCAAGCTCGTGTCACTCATCAATTACAATAGCGCTTGATATTTAATCAGATCATCTTATCAATCATTAGCTTTTATTAGCTAGCCCTTGCAAACTTACTCGCCTCTTCATCAGGGCTTTCGGGTATCCACTTTCTCACTCCACTCCACTCCATCCATCCATCCACCCGTCAACAGCTACCCTTATTACCTTGGGTACCTAGTTATCAATCTCTGTTTTGGGTTGATATTGCGAGCTCTCTAGTATTCACTTACAAAATAAATTGAAGTCTTGAGAGAACTATCTCCACCAAAGTTTGATCCTCACCTTGTTGACAGTGTCACTTATTGCTCGATTTGAAAATGGCAATTTCGCTGTCATTCTTCCCCATCTTATCGGCGCTGCTTCTTGCATTTTCACTCCTCACAGAAGCAGCGACTGTTACTTATGACTTCAACATCACTTGGGTACGAGCAAATCCCGATGGCGCCCATGAACGTCCAACCATTGGCATTAATGGACAATGGCCATTACCTATTATGAGGGCAAATGTTGGGGATCAAGTAATTGTTAACGTTAATAATCAACTTGGCAATCAAACTACAACACTTCATTTTCACGGTCTTTTCATGAACGGCAGTACTCATATGGACGGACCTGCACAAGTATCACAATGTGGAATTCCCTCTGGTTCACAATTTGTTTACAATTTTACTGTAAGTTAGCCATAATATATGAAGAATACATAAGGTTCTACTTTGAACATCTGCTAAACTGATCTCAGGTTAATCAGCCAGGCACTTACTGGTATCATTCCCACGACAGAGGGCAATATCCAGATGGACTCAGAGCACCATTCATTGTCACAGATCCAGACTTTCCATATGCGAATGACGTCGACGAGGAATTTGTCCTCTCAGTATCAGACTGGTACCACGAAGAGATGCAAGTCTGGATCCCTAAATTTATCGGAGTTGCAAATCCAACCGGAGCGGAGCCTGTTCCTCAAGCCGTTCTTCTCAATGATACTCAAAATCTTACTCTATCGGTACAACCCGGGAAGACCTACCTATTTCGCATGGTCAATATTGGTGCTTTCGCTGGCCAGTACATTTGGTTCGAAGGCCACAATATAACCATTGTTGAAGTTGATGGCGTCTATACTGAGAAAGCAGAGGCAGAGTCTATATATATCGCTGCAGCTCAGAGATACAGCTTTTTACTCACCACCAAGAATGACACTTCGGCGAACTTTGCTTTTGTCACAAGTATGGATACGGTAAATACAATGTTTGATATGAATCAGAGTCTTTGCTAAAAAAAAATTAGTCCCTGTTTGACGTAATTCCTGACGGCTTGAATTGGAATGGAACGGGATGGCTGGTCTATGATGATACTAAAGCCCTTCCGGATGCCACATTTGTTGACGAGTACAACGATTTCGATGATTTCAATCTAGTACCTTACGATCGCATGGCGCTACTCCCAGAACCTGATCAGGTTATTAGTCTCGATGTAG
Organism: Botrytis paeoniae; assembly: GCA_004786145.1. NCBI lineage: Eukaryota > Fungi > Ascomycota > Leotiomycetes > Helotiales > Sclerotiniaceae > Botrytis > Botrytis paeoniae. Next base: position 38,421 of record PQXI01000201.1, on the reverse strand, counting down.
TCATGGACGTGCTTGGAAATGGTAAACCATAGTAGGTGATTTATTATCATTTCTATATCGCAATCCTGACTCTTGACAGTGCATTCTTCAACAACATTACATATGTATCCCCCAAGGTTCCCACTCTATATTCACTTATGACCACTGGAGAGGATGCTGTGAATGCTGCCGTCTATGGAGAGTTTACTCACTCTTTCGTTCTTAATTACCAACAAACAATAGAAATCGTGGTGAACAACCTTGGTAAGTACAAACCCATGATTAGCAAAACCGACCACCTGATATCCGTCCTATCGTCGCAAGCTTCATCCTCAAGTACTCCGCTAACACTCTCTAGACTCCGGCAAACATCCTTTCCATCTCCACGGTCATAACTTTCAAGTAATCCAAAGATCCGATGAAGATGCTGGCACATTCGATTCTACCAACACAACCGAAACATCATATCCGGCCGTTCCCATGCGTCGAGACACAGTCGTCCTTCGTCCATCCGGCTACCTCGTTCTCCGTTTCCAATCCGACAATCCGGGAGTTTGGCTCTTCCACTGCCACATCGAATGGCACGTCGACCAGGGTCTCATCGCAACCATGATCGAAGCACCTCTCGAGCTCCAAAAATCTCTCACTATTCCAGAGAATCACATAGCTGCTTGCCAAGCTCGTGGTGTGCCAAATGCAGGTAATGCGGCTGGTAATACGGAAGATTACTTGGATCTGAAAGGTGCTAATGTAGCCCCTGGCCCGTTGCCTGCGGGTTTCACGGCAAAGGGAATTGTAGCTATGGTGTTTAGTTGTTTGGCTGCGCTGTTGGGTCTAGCTACCATTTCGTGGTATGGACTTGCTGAGATGGGGGATGCGGATAAGGAGGCTGAGAAGAAGAGATTGGCGGGAGATGGAAGTGAGAGTCGTGAAGGCGTTTTTGTTCCGGAGAGTGTTGTTGTGGAGAAGTGAAGTCATTTTGTTAGAGTTGTGTGATTTGGCTCGTGATACTTGGGGCGGAGACATATTGGGAGGAAGTTGAAATAAACACAGACTCTGGAATGATTTTCGAGACGAACATCGATTTTATAGAGTTAATGAGGAAATGTACATATGATAAATGATTAATACCCTGTTGATGCCGATGATTAGCTTTTTCTATTTAACTACTATCGAAGCTTTCCATAACCTACAATATCTAAATTCTGACGCATCTACATTCATCGCTGTTTGAAAATCATGATGTTTATTAGCTAATTTTTCTCGAAGTTCCATCTCGAAAGATGGGAAGGGATGTTATAGTTTGCACTTGTTTGCTTTTCACTGCAACATCGTGGAAGTAAGACTTCGAGCTTCGAGCTTCGAAGATACGAATCGGAATGGATTTTTCTGGATGGAGGGATGACTTGACGCATCATATATATGTATGAATCTTTCGACGAGGAGAAGTGTAAACGGGAGAATGAAAATAGGTAGGACATATGGGTAGAGGAATAAATCATAGTTGAAAAGTCCTCGTATCATTCAAAATAGATTTTCGAACGATTTCCTAGAAGAATTGTCGATTTTTGAGAGAATACCTGGGTATGCATCTTGGAGTTTCTCATCCATTTGGATGAATTTCCAGAACAGCAATAACGAATTTGAGAAAATGGAGAAAAACATGATGATATTAAAATTTTGATGTTATTATTACTAGAGAAGCTGATGATTATTGTGTATATCTTCTCGTCTTTTATTTTTTTATCTTTTGCTCGGAAGACTTTGCGAGTATTTCGTTGTCATAGTAAATTGCAATGAACTCCGAGAAATGTTTTCTGGTTTTCTGTGGAAGAAGTTACTCGGCTCCTTTCATCCTGACACTTGAGCTTTGAGAATCGTGTATTCTTATCCGTATTCGAGATTAACGAGTAGAAACGAGGTTGCGAAGCTATGGCTTTATAGTAGTCGGATAAGAACAAGAACAAGTATTCCCGGAAAGGGGAAGTTTAGTGATATCTACGGAGAGCAGTGTTTGAATTGCGGGGAAATGAGGTTCTGGGACTCGGGGAATGCTAATTGGGATGGATGAATTATGTTATGCAGGAGTGTGGGACTATATAAGACTCATATGCGTTCCGAAGTCTCTTATTGAGTAGTAGAAATAGATGATATGAAATGTTAGTGAATCAAGTCGCCAAACTCATGCTCATAATGCAAGAGCTGTCTTATGCGTTTTACTTTTCCCTGCTTTGGGTTTCCAATAGCTTTTGCTTCTAGAGGACAAAATCTACACTGAAAACAATAGAAATAACCTACCACCATCAATACAATCCTTTTGCTTCACTGTCAAATGAAATGAACATTGGCCAGAAAGCAGCGGAGTGAAGAGTTCAGCTACCTTCACTGCCATACGAACACTCATATCTCTACGCATGAGCATCAAATCATCAACGATAAACTTCCAACTTGACGACAATAATCTAAAACTACACAATAGCCAATGCACAAGCTAATATGTGATGTTATTAATCTGATATGGGTCCTCAATCCAGAATTACATGCCAGCTCCCATACCTCTCAACTTGTCGCTTTTTGCGAGATTATGGTTTTGTTAGGCATCTGAATTGATCATAGATATATAGCCTGCAGTACAGAAAGATAGATTTCCGGTTACACCGAGTGGATCTATTGCGATGCTGTGTGGAGGAATCCTGGAGTTGGGAGGAAGGGCAAGATGGAATCGTACAGTACTTCAAAAAAGATCTCATTCGAAACATGGTGAAGAAAGCTGAACTTATACTCATTAAATCTAAAGATAGCAATTAGAAAACAAATGCATATATTTCAAGCTAGTAAAAATTCAAATCGCAAAGGTAAACAATGAAGTTATATGGACACCAGTTAAGCCCATGATTTAGTTCATGACTCACCTATAAAAGGGGTCGAAGTCGTAAAAACTTTATGGAGTAAACAGGTCAAGACGTAGGTCAGAGATACTGCGCAATGAAAAGGGCACACGGCTGTCTGACTGTAATAAAACCAAAGCGTGAAGAGACTTGAAAGTCCCGTTGAACTGGACGCCCTCAAAATCAAGAGAGAATGGAGGGGTAAATAGACTAGAGTAAGTTGCATAAATGACAGCGAATCTGTTTTCGCTGAGAGTAAATACTTCGGTGATGAGGATTAAGTTGCAACAAAAATCTATCTATCTTGATTTGTCGTTTTTGATGCAGCTCTCACCTATTCGTAGCCCCAGAACCTCTCGTTGTAAAGAATGTGTGTTTCTTATGGGGCTTGCAAGATGGCATCTATCACCAGAGAGTAAGATTGTAACTTAGAGTTACTCCATTAGGAAAAAGGAGGTTCATCTCTGCTTGCCAGATTGATGATAAAAGAGGATTGTAACGGACTGGGCTTATATACCCTTCGATGAACTATTCCATCATAGCATGAACCTTGGGGCGAGAATATGAATGGAACGTGAGTCCGCTTCCTTGAACTTAGCGCGAGTTGAGATCACATATAATTCAGCGAAAACTACTCGTTTCCTGAAGATGACTCTATAAAAGCTAGTTAAATTGCCAACATTCCTGCTCTCCAAATTTGGAGTCGAAATAGCCATACACCACGAGATAAGGTAGGTGAGATTCAACTGTCATGTTGCGTGAGAATGAGAAGAATAATACTACTTGTGTTGATGCCGTTACGATTTTGGGATATCTAATTCTATAGCTAGAAAAGAAGTAGCCTTTTGTGTAGATTGTATACACAACGACAATAATACTGCACTGAGAGACAACAACAAAAATGCAAATCCAACTGTTGTTAAACATACTCACTACTGCGCTATATCGACAGTAATAAAAGCATCATATACCTGAGAAACTACCAGTCTCAAGACCAACCCACAACTCTCTCCAGTAGAGAAATCACCTGATGAAAATTTTCCATGAAAATTGAAAGATTGGTTGGCTACCACTTGAGCCTATGGCTTTACCGTTCTCAGGTGCATATAAATAAAAAGAAACATTTTGTTGAGTTCCTTATATACCAACCTCCGGGATAATCTGATGGCTGGTAAGAGCCATCAACTTGACAAAGAATAATTCATCTCAACTCGAGAACCCAAGGTATAACTTTTACAGAGTGGGCCATACTACTTCCACTTGCGAAATGTAGTATATAACATCTCCACCCTCCCCCCCTCTCATTCTCAGGAACTCTTATCTACTCCAGAAAATACAATGATGAGTGAGATGGACGAACGAACCTTACCAAATACTAACCACTCCTCCAATCACAAGACTGAGACCAAGACCAAGAGAAATAGCAGAATGAATGGAGAAAAATAAGCTTGAGCCTGATAATGAATGTATTAATGAAATAGCAGTAGCAACGACAAATACTCATCATTACTATTTCAACCGTACTTTACTTAGTGCAATAACAAAATTCTCGACGGATAAAACAACCAAATGGCAAGAATATAAGAAACAGACACTCGAATTTCTTAACCTCAACGCAGACTATCTGCTTGCGTTGTGTCATATTGGTCTTCTTCGAGGATGGCGCAAATTGAAAAATTTCCTTTTCTTAGGGATGTAATCTGTCATTATCTCTGTTTGAGGAGTTGTGAATGGAAACCTGGGCTCATCTTACATACTACCCTGGTGCAGGTAATTCAGAAAGTAAGGGCTCCACCGTCCCCACCACTCGCCAGATATTTATAAGGCTGGCCTATTGGCCTAGAATTTTCACAGGCTCTTTCGTTAAATCACTGAAGCACATAAAGAAGTCATAAACTTGGGTATTTGTATTAAGTACACGTCAGAAAAAGGCAGCAAGCTAGCTACATAAACGAGAAAGAAGAAGAAAAACAACAAACGCAAGAAGTGTACATACGTGACGTGTCGGTCACCTAAACGATGCACTGCCCTAACTTGCTGATTACTAGAATGATCCTGTTTGCTCATGAATTTAAGACCCTGAATTTTTGTTTTCGAGGTGGCAAACCAGAGCCATGATTGAGGTATCTTGAACACCCAAACGCCACAGAAATGCGTGATATGAATCGTGCCAAGTAAATTGCCAAAGGAATTGTTATGCCAAAGGCCAACGCCATGAAGTTCATTATTTGAGATGAACTATGTTCCTGGTGGAGGTGGTGGAGGTGCGCCTGGGAAAGTGAATCCTGGAGGAAACATTGGCATTCCATTAGGGAGTGTTGGAAGAGGATAAGGGAACGAGCCTAATGGGAACGGGGGCATGACTGGTGGAACGGTATTGGCGGGGAATTTATGACCTTCATCCCGATGATCATCCCGACGATCTTCGCGATCACGACGATAACGAGGTCTCTCATCCTCCTCGTAATCGCGAGCACCAGATTTGGGACCATTCTTTCCACCGTTGTCGGTTTGCATGCGACGGCTAATTGCCTTGGACGAAACACCTTGACCGATTTCAATATCAGGCTCTTCGACAACCATACCAGGTTCAATTTCTTGGCCACCACTACCACCAAATTCTGCATTGAGCATCCACTTTCGGTCGGCATCCGTGAGTTTGCTAATTGGAATGATGCTGATACCTGTTTGATAATCACTGCAATCACGTGGTCCGAAGCCAACACCCCAACGAGTCTATAATTAAGAGTTAGCAAACTGTTTGAGTATGGATGGTATTTATATGTAATATACATACTCTCAATGAAGAATCAGGACTTCTGTTCTTTTCCATGGCCTCCTTAGCTTTAACAGCATGCTCACGACTGACCATCTTAACGAAAGCGTGGCGCTTTTCTTTGTTAACAATGCAAGTTTGCACATCACCATATTGATTGAAGAGTCCTTTCAATTCATGCTCGGAAGAACTATAGAAAGTCAGTATAAACGATAAACTTTCGAAAAAGGACAATTCGAATGATAAAGACCAAGGGGTTTGACTTACGTAACTCCACCAACAAACAAAGTGCGACTGAGAACTGTAAGTTTTGTTAGAATAACTTCAAACATAAATGCAGACAAACTGATAATTTACCTTTGATATTTCCTTTACCAATTGAAGCATCGTGTCCAACCCATTTAGGTCCACTGGTATTTGTTCTGGGAGGTGTATTGCTGCGACGGCGTTGGGGGCTACGTTGGCGGTAATCATTACCTCGGCTGCGTCCACCTCTACCACGATCATCGGAACCTCTCATACGTGCTGGAGATTCCCTATCAAAATCATCACGACGACGAGCATTTGGAGAATCACGACCACCCCAGCCACGTTGAGGAGACGGGGATCTAGAACGACGACGGTAACGTCCAGGTGGTGATCTCATAGAATCTTGGAAACCATTTCGGTCACGTGCATCATCTCTGACACCCCAATTATTTTGAGCATGAGTATTTTGATTTTGAGCAAATGGAGGTGGTGCAGCGGCTGCAGCTCCTTGGTTACCCATGGCTGCTAAGATACCAGCAATCTGTTCAGCTGGAACACCCGTAGCTGCAAGTGCCTTGATTAAAGCTACCTGTTGTTGCGTAGCAGGATCGAGATTACCGGGAGGATTCATTGGTGCTGCACCTGGGAAAGGATTTGGATTACTGGCAAAGTTCGGCATTCCATTACTTGGACCTTGACCATAAGCAGGCATCGAGGTAGCTGGGGCGTTTACAGGTTGAGGAGCAACTGAAAATGGCAAGCTTTGGTTTACTGCTTGAGGTGGTTGGATGGGATTATGCTGCGCATGTGATACATTGTATGGATTAACAGGTGGGGTAGAAGCAACTGGCGTAGGTGTAGCATTTTGACGGGCAGTATTTGACATATTTGCGAGAGCTGCTAAAATCGAAGATGTATTAGGGGGCACAGAAACTTGTTGTGGGGGCGCCATGGTCGAAGTTGCTGAAGTTGGTTGTAAACCTAAGGCTCCTTGAAGATCTTTTGGGGGACTTCCTGGAGGTGTTGTAGATTCTACATGGCCGGTAACATTATGGTTAGATATACGGCAACATTATTTTCTCTCAGGATTATTTGTGATAATCTTACCGGCATTCAACTTGTCTTTAAAACCGTTTAACATTTGCGCAGGGAAGGTTTGTCCTTTCTCCCAAATATCAACTAATTTTTTAATCTTGTCCTACAAAAAATAACAAATGTCAAGTAAGTAGGAATTCATATGGAGGATTGGTGAATATAGAGAAGGTGCACAACGATATCTCGGTTGAGGAACATATATGATATCTTGGAAGCAAATTTTCACGCAGACATAGAACATAGCTATGCTGGAAACTACTCAGTTCGAGCATTTTGAATATACTGGGCGTACCTTTTGATCATCGGGAGCAGATTGGATTATGTCGTTCATAAAAGCGGGGAGCAATTCCTTTACTTTATGTACACCAGCAGCATATGTGCCATCCGGGGCAGAACTATTTATGGTTTGTTGGGCAAGTTTGGCTTGTTCGGTCCATTTTCGAGTTACAGAGTCTACGACGTAGAGGGTGCCAAGCTTGTGTGTGCCAGGTGTCTTTTTAAAGTGAACATATAATTTCTGAACCAAAGCGGATTCTTGCTGCAAAAGAGAATGAGATGTTAGTTAGAGTTCGCTGGCAATGAGGGAGATGGGGAGAGATGTAGCTATGGTGGCAATGGAAGCAGCGGAACATGGAATTATCGCATACCTGGATATTTTGAGTGCAGAGGTTTGTAAGGCCTTGAATTCGAGATCCTGATACACCAGGAGGTCTTAATTGTACCATGGCTTGAAGGCCGGCTTCTAATTCTGCTACTGCGGAAGACATAATGAATATGACTTCTCAACCACTGAAGATATGAACTCAGTTCTTCAAATCAACGCGACGAATTGTTATCGACGAGGTGACAATGAAATCTAGATTACTCTCTATGATTTGATTTTCACCAGCTCGATTCCAGATTATGGGCTACGATGAAAATTTTGATGAACGGATCTATCGCGACTACGGATCTGCGACCGTCACGTAAAGTCTAGAGCTCTTAAGAACTCTGGTAATATTTTTGGAGAGAGTTGTGGCAGAAGGTAGAAGTCGCTACTAATGTAACGAAATTTTGATTACTTTTCTTTACCTCAGGTTCAAGTAGATGGAGATCAAATGAGTTAAGGGACGTTCGAAGATGTTGATGTTGAAGTTGTCCGAGGTGAAAAAGGTTGGGGTTTATGTGTAGTAGCTTCGATCATTCGACTAATCATTGAGGTAAAAGGCAAGGTCTTGTTTTTTACGCCCTAGTTAGTCATCCATCAGCTGGACTGTCACGTGCGGGACACGAAATTATCAAATTACGGTTCCTTTGACAGAATCTCATTTCTTGTTTCACTTTCCCCGAGGGAGGCAAATAGGGTGAATGGAAAATCTGATTGGTTTAATAGAAGGATGTGAGAAGCAAAACAAAACAAAGTGAATCCTTTCATTGGTTGAACGGAATGTCATAAAATATGAACAAAAGGGAGAAGAGATAGGTATGAATTGATTGACGTGTGAAACCTACCTGTTTATTAATTATACTCGACGTGCGTACCTACCTACTTATGAATCAATTGCCGACCTCTTTCGCCGGCGTTACCGATCGGGTATTGCCCAGGTGTAGAACATAACCGCCCTCGAGACGCCCATAATTACTTGATCTACCCAGCTGGAGTACTTTGTTAATTTCAAATCCTCAGTTGAATGGAGTAACCAATTAAACCAATACAATTATTGAAATCGGTGGGGATTTCCGTCTTACATTCTCGGGATAACTCGCGTTTATCAAATACCAAGGTTGACGTAGTTGAGGTAGGGGAAGCTTTCTGCGTGTATTGGTGCATTGGTCGGCTTCAACGCTAGCGGGTCTCCGACCATTTTTTCCGTCCACGAGCCGGAATCTGTTCTTAAATTTCTATTCTATCATACCTACATTTTTGCATTTCTTCTGCAATTACTACACATCTCTCACGATGGCATCCCTTCGTATTGGTCAAACTGCTCTTAGAGCATCTATGAGAGCTCCAACATTCGGTGCTAAATCCGCCGCCTTCAATGGCTTGCGATGCTATTCATCGAAGACTCAGGTACATTCCAAACTTTTCTCCATGCGGCACAAACCAGCTTTACTGACTATTCTTCTTTCTAGACATTGAAGGAGCGTTTCGCCGAGCAACTTCCAGAGAAGATTGAGCAAATCAAGGCTCTCCGCAAGTAAGAAATATCTTATCGATTTCAAAAATCGACACTCACTTTGCATCTACATATACTTATTCTCGTAGGGGTTATGGAAACAAGGTCATCGGCGAGGTCACTTTGGACCAAGTCTACGGTGGTGCTCGTGGTATCAAGTCACTAGTTTGGGAAGGTTCAGTCCTCGACTCTGAGGAGGGCATCCGTTTCAGAGGAAAGACTATCCCAGAGTGCCAGGAACTCCTCCCAAAGGCACCAGGTGGACAAGAGCCTTTACCAGAAGGTAAGACCTCATATGACGCCCGCTGTTATGCGCAATCACTAATTTAACCAAGGTCTTTTCTGGCTCCTTTTGACCGGTGAAGTTCCAAGCGAGCAACAAGTTCGCGATCTCTCTGCCGAGTGGGCCGCTCGTTCCGACGTACCAAAGTTCGTCGAAGAGCTCATCGACCGATGCCCAAGCGACCTCCACCCAATGGCACAATTCTCCCTCGCTGTCACTGCTCTCGAGCACGAGTCCGCATTCGCCAAGGCTTATGCTAAGGGAATGAAGAAGACCGAGTACTGGGGTCACACTTTCGAAGATTCTATGGATTTGATTGCCAAGCTCCCAACTATCGCCGCTAGAATCTACCAAAACGTCTTCAAGGGCGGTAAGGTCGCTGCTGTCCAAAAGGACAAGGATTACTCCTTCAACTTTGCCAACCAACTCGGATTTGGCGAGAACAAGGACTTCGTTGAATTAATGAGATTGTACCTCACCATCCACACTGATCACGAGGGTGGAAACGTTTCTGCTCACACCACTCACTTGGTTGGATCTGCTCTCAGTTCCCCAATGTTGTCCCTCGCTGCTGGTTTGAACGGTCTTGCTGGTCCTCTTCACGGTCTCGCCAACCAAGAAGTCTTGAACTGGCTCACAAAGATGAAGGCTGCTATTGGTGATGACCTCAGTGATGAAGCCATCAAGAACTACTTGTGGTCTACTCTTAACGCCGGCCAAGTCGTTCCAGGTTACGGTCACGCCGTTCTCCGCAAGACTGATCCCCGTTACATGGCTCAGAGAGAATTTGCCGAGAAGCACTTACCATCGGGTAAGTTTAACCGATCACGTGATTTATATATTCAGCTCTAACAACACAACTTACAGATCCTATGTACAAGCTTGTTAGCCAGGTCTACAAGATTGCTCCAGGTGTTCTCACCGAGCATGGAAAGACCAAGAACCCCTTCCCAAATGTTGACGCTGTGAGTACTTTAAAAATAAATATATATAATTCAACAACTGACGTTTTACATAGCACTCTGGTGTCTTGCTCCAATACTATGGTTTGACTGAGGCCAACTACTACACCGTTCTCTTCGGTGTTTCCCGTGCCATTGGTGTCCTCCCACAATTGATCATCGACAGAGCCGTCGGTGCCCCAATTGAGCGCCCCAAGTCCTTCTCCACCGAGAAGTGGGCCGAGATTGTTGGAGCAAAGTTGTAAAAATGATATCAAAAGAGTAGTGGGGAGGTAAACTTAGTGGTATACACATGGACGCCCTGAATTAATGACCAAAGGTGTAGACTGGATAGAGCCAACCATTATAAAATTGTAAAATCGTTTTTTCAAGAAGTTGCAGTAAAGGAAACCTAGAGCAGGAATACGCACTCATACTTCTCCTCATGATGATTCAGTGTATAATATAATGATTTGCTTTTGCTAGAAGAACAAAGACGAAGGGAACTCCACTACCAATCCGGTATATCATGCAGTCTTTGCTTACTGACATGTGTCTCATGGCCTTAACATTCTCAATATACACAAACACATATGCGAATTAATTGCACCATTCCTTTCTTCTCAATGATTCAAATCTACTGGGACATTCAATCTCGTGCAGTCATCCAACCTCTCTCAACTACAACCCGCAACCTAGACATAGAAAAGCAGTCCAAAGCGATCAAGTACCCAACCTATCTCAATCCCCATCCAGATACAAATACCAACCTCACCCTAAATCTATTATTCAAACCTGACTAGACATCTCACTTGCCCACCTTGTTCGCGTTGTATCACTGTCGAGTCACTACTAATCTTTCATCAAATTGGTTAGTCTCATTGATGGTTGTCGGCACGACACTCTATAGATCGATTTTGATGTACGTGATTATAAGAAGGCCACCCCTGAAATCTGGCATTGGGGTTTGGAGTTTTCTTCTTGGTGTTGGGATTGGCAGAATTGGGGTTAGAAGCATGTAAGGGGTATGGGTGCATGAATTCATGAGTTGGTTTGGAATACTGTGGATTTTATGGAGGGGATATCACGAGCTCTATGGTGTAGGTTGTGGATTTTGGGCCAGAAATCAGGAGCAGTATTGGAGTTTGCCGAAAAAACAGGTCGGAATTGTGAACTTAATTGGGTTCATAAATCAATCACAAATTGAAGCATAAAAATCGAAATTAGTTAATGAAAGTTCAGCGTCTATTCACTTTATGGGTTTTTTTGCAAGATATATTTATCATAAGAGTTAAAAGCAAGAAATGATTGTGAACACCTAGGTACTTTTCAAAAGTCCTCAAATTCAGCCTATTATTTCGGCTACGTAGAGGGGAGGGAGGGGTTAGACGAAACTAACAAGTTAAGAGAACAGGCCGGTGTGGTAATATGCTTTTGGTACCTAGGTACTTGACCCTTTGAAAATACAAATAATTTCATCAGCTTGTGAAGGAAGCCACAGTCCTGAGACTTAAACATGTTGGGGGAAACGAGTGAGATCCTGACAGTGTACAGAGAGTCGTTCAGAAAGTAAGGGATATGCCATGGCGCTTCATAGATAAAGATCGTCGTCATCTCGCATCGCAAGACTGATATTCTAATAATGTCTGATTTCAATCAACTCACCTATCACCAAACAGTGTTCGAGACAAGAATGCATACAAAGTATACTTATTATTGACAACAAGATGTCGTACTAGCAAGCCGATCAATTCAGCTCGACACTCCATCCAAAGAAAAAAGCAATATTGATACCAAATTACAGACCGCTTTTGAATTCGGACCGGACTTCCCCAATGAATCAACAACACATGCAATTCGTTGAGCTTGAACTTCTCAACAAATGGCCGAGGCTTCCAAGGTTGTTCCATTCTTTTTCTTTAGGGTTGCCCGAATGGTATTTAGTAGACTTAAAATAGTAGTAGACCCTCTGTATGTAAGAAATAAGGTTGTGAACTTGTTAGGTGTACAATGATCGATGGGTGGACATATGTATCAGGAAAGGAAGGCTGGGCCCGAGTACGATTGATAAGTGATTGATAGAGAAGAGAAGTTTATTTTCTTGTGCTGATACAACACACAATGGATCTTGGAAGCATTCATTCATTCATTCAAGACCATGACTTTCTGCTGACCCCGATTTATTATCTTGAAGTAAAGAATGTGATCATACACAATGAAGATTTTGGTAATTTAAATAGCACAATACAAATAATAGAGTGGTTTCTTTAAAGTAATTTTTATATAATTTCCTACCAGCTAAACTTTTTCTTTTCTTGCTTTCTTCACTTTCACTCCAAATAAGTTTTCAGCATTATCAACAAATTCCCACATACCCTTGTATCTTATCGGGCCCCAATACCGAGCACCGCTCAAAAACATTAGGGTCCACCTGGTCTTTCATTAGCTTCCTATCTTTCGCGAGTACTGTGGCAGATCAGCTAAGCTCTCCTTGCAACAAACACATATCTCTTCTCCTCCTCTCTCATTCCCTTTTCCTTCCTTCCTTCCATCCATCAAACCTTCCTTACTTAGGTACTTTCCAACAACAACCCTCAATCTCACCACCCTTTCCTTTGCGAAGAAGCAACCTATTCCCTTGGTCAGGGCCCCAATACAAACACCATCTGCCTTATCATGTCCGCTATCACCGCCAAAATGCCCATCGTCGGCAAACCAGCCGTTCCAGAGAAGAAACCCGTCAAGTTCTCGAACTTGCTTTTGGGTGCCAGTTTGAACTTGTTCGAGGTAACCACTTTGGGTCAACCGCTGGAGGTTACAAAGACTACTATGGCTGCTAACAGAGGGGATACTTTTGCGGGTGCTCTGGGTAGAATTTGGGGGAGAGGTGGTGTTCTTGGATGTATGTTTTTTTTTTCCTTTTATGAATTTCTTGATTTTCATGTCGATTTTATTCTATGATTTGATTTATGCATTTTACTTTATATTCCAGATCTACAAGAATAACAGCTAACGATAACCCTACTACAGTCTACCAAGGACTCATTCCATGGGCATGGATCGAAGCCTCCACCAAAGGTGCCGTTCTCCTCTTCGTCGCCTCCGAAGCCGAGTGGTACGCTCGTTCTTTCGGTGCTGGTGATTTCACCGCTGGTATTAGTGGAGGTGTAATTGGTGGTGTTGCTCAAGCATATGCTACCATGGGATTCTGCACCTGCATGAAGACCGTCGAAATCACCAAGACCAATATGGCAAAGGCTGGTGTCAAGCCTGACGGTACCATGACCACTTTCATGAACATCTACCGCAAGGAAGGTATCAAGGGAATCAACAAAGGAGTCAACGCCGTTGCTATTCGTCAAATGACCAACTGGGGAAGTAGATTCGGATTGAGTCGATTGGCAGAAAGCGGTATTCGAAAAGTGACCGGCAAGGGTGAGAATGGAAAGTTGAATGCCTGGGAGAAGATTTTGGCAAGTGGATTGGGTGGTGGATTGAGTGCTTGGAATCAACCTATCGAAGTTATTCGTGTCGAGATGCAGAGTAAGACGGTGGATCCTAACCGACCTGCTAAGATGACGGTTGGCAATACCCTCAAGTATATTTACAGTCAGAACGGAGTTTCGGGCTTGTATCGTGGCGTTGTTCCTAGAATTGGATTGGGCGTTTGGCAAACTATTTGTATGGTTGCTATGGGTGATATGTAAGTTTTCTTCCCTCCCATCATCCCTTCACTACCCCTCAGTATTTGTTTCGTTTGGATAGATATTAACACAAAATCAACAGGGCAAAAGCTTATGTCGAGAAATTGACGGGTGAAAAGGTCACCACTAAGCATTAAGGCGTTTTTGGGGATACCTGGCTTGCATGCATACACACATATCTGGCATTGGTTTGGTTCTTCTGGTTTTTGTATGGAGGCTTGCTATGATCTTCTCAGAATAAGAGTAGAGGAAATGAGTTTAATGATCTGATATACGATGAATGCGATTGCAATTGCAACGCGAATTAATAGACAATTTTCGGGGTGGTAGATGATATGATGGCGAGTGTCTACATGCGTGGACGATTTTAATTGAAATGAGAGTATTTCAATCTGCATTTATGTGTTTGTGTGTCTATTGATGATCGTCCTTGTTATTGTGTATGGCTTTTAGCCTTTCGCCTCTTTGCATTTGGATCTCCTCTCGATGAGGTCATAGTGGCTCCCGGGTCTTGAATATATACGCGTCTATGTACACACATATATAGTGAAAGTTTTGATATTCCCTTTTGTAACTGGATACGTTTGTAATTGGAGTTCGTTTGGATGGGGTGGGTGGTTAGCTTGGCTTGGGGTTGGGAATGGGATTGGGAGTGGGGGTGAAGATTCTCGTGTGAGGATAGGGATGAAGATGCATATATGTACATGTACATGTACATGTATGAGGATAATGATGGGTAATAAAGGTACAAGATAAGAGATACGAGATAGGAAGAAAGGAGGGTTTAGAAATGTTTATGGGGATCGTTTGTTTGTTTTCTTCTGGACTCGGGGAGGGATTGAGGATGTTGGGAGGGAAAAATTGTGTGTTTGCTGGTTTTGAGGGTGTGGGCGGGGGCGGGGGAGCGGGGAGGTGGAGAGAGGTAGATGCTAGATGCTAGATAGAAGACGTGAATAAGAGTGCAGTAATGGGATAGGAGTGTTGTGTGTTGTATGTATTTGGGCCATCGAGATTCTGTGAGTTGTATATTTTCATTTGTTTTTCTGTGGGAGTTGGGGATCGGGAATATCTGCATTCTAGAGAAGTCTATGGAGTCTTGAGAAAAGAGAGGTTGTGGATGTTGATGTGACTGTTTTGATTGGTTTGAGGTGTGGTGGAATGGGATGGGATGGGATGGGATAATGGAGTGGAATGTCGGGCTTTGGGGTTGAGAATGGATGGATGATGGATAATAGGAGAACAGGTAAGTGAAGGATAGGTAAATTGATGTGTATCTTTAGTCTTGACAGCATCATAATTGGCAAAATTGAGGTGGTTTTCTCGGGTACGGTATGGGGGTTTTGATTCTGGGAGAAAGAATGGTTATGTGGGGCCATCCAACGGCGTCGCTATCATATCCGGAATAGACCGAAGATTTCACGCAAGTTGATGAATGAGGAATTGCATTATTAACAGTTTAGGCACAAACATTGTGGTGAACTTTACCCGCTGGTTATGTGTCCTCTGCTCATTGGTAGTGTTATAGTTACACAACATAGTTATACAACATGGCGCATTGAATTATCAAGTTATTGCCTTTCACAACTTTTCTCTTGGTTAAGTATGGTATCGGCGAACTTGTTGTTATCAGATATTACCACCTACTACTTCTCGTTTGCCTGATTTTGGTTGCATAGTGTAGCCATGGGAGTCGACGCCGGTTTCGATATATATCCTCGTCTGTCTAAAGGAATTGTAGACAGACAAAACTGGGGACGATTTATCGACTCCATCAAAGAGCATTACAAAGATGATACCCAGGTCGAGATAAAGCCAAATTACATTCTCTTCAAAGCAGGGGAACATCCCCAACTTCCCTTCGAAGGCCACAAATTTCTGCGTTTTAGCTCAAAGGTATCGGGGTCTATCGCAGCAGATACGAACGTAGAGAGCTATATCGACACTGTGACACGCATTGCACAGGCAAACTTTGGTTCTCGTATCCAGTATTGGAACGAGGGTGCCGATCAGTTTGGCGTCTACAAATGGACTGAAGTCCAAGAATCAATCAGGTCATATCAGCAGGTCGGTGGTGTCTCCCGATGTCGTGTCTGTGCTTGATAAACAACCTTTGACATCTCAGTTGCAGCGAGATGAACTTGAGACTCCGTCCAGCATTGCCCAATTCCCTAGTGGCACCGATCCTATCGCAGAGCTGGGCATCGTGCCTTTCGAGATTAAGCACATCCTCGGAAAAGGTAAAGGTCTCGTTGCCCGTTTCAACATACCTAAAGGCACTCGAATTATTTGTGAGAAGCCGCTTCTTAAAGCTGGGCCTATGCCTCGTGATGAGTTAGAAGCATTTCTCGCGAAAAAGTTGAAGGCCATGTCCAGAGAGTCACAGCGACAGTTCCTGTCTCTTCATAACAACTTCCCAGCGAAGAACCCATTCAGCGGCATCTTCAAAACGAACGCTCTGCCATGCGGCTCTGGGTCGCCCGTCGGTAGCGTCTACCCAACAATGTGCTTAATCAACCACAGTTGCATGCCGAATGCTCACAATAGCTGGAACAGTGCCAAGGAGCACGAAACTATCCATGCAATCCGATCAATCGAGAGAGGAGCTGAGATCACAATATCGTACGACCATGGCGGGACGTCAAGCGAACGGCAGGTATTTCTTGAAGAAAGTTTCGGTTTCTCCTGCACTTGTAGTTGTTGCACTCTCCCCCCTTGCTCACTCCAAGCTAGCGACAATCGGCGCACACAGATCAAGAATCTTGACGACGCTATTGGAGATCCGTTCCGTATGGAGAGCAACCCACGAGAGAGTTTGAGGGACTGCTACTCTCTGATTCAAGTCCTCGACCAAGAGTTCGATGGGTGTGCTGGCGCACTAATTTCTAGGCTCTACTACGACGCCTTCCAGATCAGTATTGCGCATGGGGATCAGGCACGCGCGAGTATATTTGCAGAGAGAGCCTATAAAGCTAGGGTGATCTGTGAAGGTGAGGATAGCCCCGAAACGCTGAGAGCTAAGTCTCTTGCGTTGAAACCATCCGTTCATAGTAGCTTTGAAGTATACTCTAGGAAGTGGAAAAGCGTGAGGGGTTCGGTACCGAAGGGTTTGGATACGGTCGAGTTTGACAAGTGGTTGTTTAGGCAGCAGAATTAAGCAATAAGCCTCTCCTGTTAGTGTTATTCTGAAAATTTGCGGGCCTGTAACGAAGTATACAATGGTATTCAGGCTGCTGTCTGATCTTTTTTTCTGCTTGCCATCGTTGTGCTCGTCATCGTCATGCCTTTATTCTGACTCTTGGGAACTGTTGCCTCTTATCACCGCGCACGCCAGCGTCGTGACAGGCCACACCCTAGCCGCCATAAGAGTGACAATAGCATTTTAGTATTATAATAAAGTTTGGATATCTATATCCCATCTATTCACGTGTTTAAAGGGTAATGAAAACTTGATGATGCTGTTGTAAATCAAGGGGTGTCTTATTTTAGTACAAAAGGTAGCAACGATGCAACAATAATTTTCGAAATTGATAGGTCAGGAGTATATGGTAGCAGCATACAATGTAAATGAGATGAAAATGGGTAGAAAATTTAGAGAATTCGTAGATTTTAAGTCGTATAAATTCGGAGTACCTACGATTTGTCTGGTTACAGGGAGCGTCTGAGGACGGCTGAATTGAGAGGTCCGTAGAAGTAAATAAACTGCAACGCGAGGACTGGACTTCATATCTCCCGACTTTCTCCTAAAATCTCCATTCATTATGGGGATTGATTCACATCTCTTCCCAATCACAAACGAGATCGTCTCCCAACACCATCAGAATCAATAGCAAGATTCAACAAAAAACATACAACAGTAGGGATTCGTGGTCACCCACCCAACTACTAATCTACCGATCTGAGGCTTGTGTATGGCAGAGCGGACGGGATGCCCAATTCTCCTCAGTCTATGGTCGTATGTGATGGGATGTGTTTTAGCTGAGAATATATATAATCGATCCAACGACGCCGTTTCGAACCCAGATCCCCACGTCCAAGCAACCAGCGAGACGAATAAACAATGAATACTGCTCATTGAAACATATTTTGGTTGAAAGATATAATCCCAATAAACCGTGATTGCATTCAAATTAATGTTGATTTTCATTACATACAGGATATGATATGAAAACAGTTGAAAGCGTGGGTTGACGAACAATAGCTCTACGATATGAGACCACTTTTGAGCCAAGACTCGTTGGCCGACGGGCAAAATATGCTTGTTTGGATGTGTGCCCCACTAATCTATGTAGGTGGATAAGAAAAGTTGGGGGTGAATGTTCTTATCGGGTTGGGAAAATGTTTTTCGAAACAACAGTTTGGGGAAATGGGTTGGAGATCATGGAGATGAGAATGTACTGATGGATGAAATGGTTGAATAGTGCAGGTGATAAAAACTAGCGATTGTCCGAGTGTTTTGAAGTGCAAGCATCGACTCAAAAACAAATGTAACAGTCTGGTGTGGTGTATTGTACCTCCTTCCCACAGTTGGAATCGCATTTCTCCTCCGGATTTCTCGCATTGCAATGCCAATAGCTAGTCAAGTGGTGTTGACTTATCCCGTCACGTCATGAGCAATGAGTATATGCCTAGCGAGTCCAAACAAATGAATCTCTGCTCAATCTTACCGACTCTTTTGATACTTAATATCTCAGGTATCCCATTTTCAGAGAAAGATTCACTCATGATCCTTCTCCCTATGTATCCAATATTGGTAATCCGATTCCTCGATCTTTTATGGTCATACTTGCCATAATTTTTGATGCTGAATACATCCCACTTATTCAAAGTATACATAATCATACGAGATCGGAAGAGCTTTTCATTCATGATAGCAGCTCCCTACAACTAAACTAACGTCGCTCTTTCATATTTGTCGTACTAAAGATTCCATAGTTGCAAGGATGGATGAAGAACTGCTTCGTCCCCTCGCCACCAATGGCTTTCACACCACCAGTCTAATTCAAAAGATCATTCCATAGTCCAAGACTTCAACATCCAGACTCTCTATCGGATACATCCGTACTGTCGGAGGCTTTCCGGAACTATGTCTAATGTTCGGCTGGGCTCAGATGCAAAACTCTACTTCTCTTCTTCAAGAAACTTTTCATAGTATTCTATTTGGAATACTTACGGAAGAAAACGGCTTCTGATTCGGAAAGCCCACGAGAGCTATGGAGGATGATGAGCGATAACCGGAAATATCCGCTTGAGAGTTCTATAGCCTTAAGGAAATTCTATACGTGCTGTTACGACGAGGAATGGGATCTGTCACCCCAGTCATAGTCTCAGAGTTGAAAACTAGTTCGTCACCTAATACAAGAACAAGATAATGCTATTTGAAGAGAAATTCTGCAAAAAGTCAAATATCTAGACACAGCATAGCTGGGATAGACTATAACGATGTATATCGGGACGGAACTCTATCGCCGAAGCCGAAGGAATAGAGTAGCGGAACTGCGACTTCACAGTACAATGAGCCAAAAGAGTATATAACAGCCGACAAACAACCGTAATACCATGAATTCCATCCAGATTGATAATAAATATCTTCATTCTTGGTGACAATGGGCCGAGAACACTTGATAGAGGCCACTAGACATTCAAATCTTCGGTGATTAGAGGAAAGCTGCGACGAAGAGAAAGAAATGGAAGGTTAATCGCGTCATAAAAGCTTAGAAGCAGCTGAGGACATCCCATTTATTTGAATATTTCAATTCATTGTAGCCAAGACCTCCTCGGGCTATGCCATTCTCTCGTGAAAGTAATACTTTCGTCCGATAATTCTCATGCTTCTCAAAGTAAACTCCGAAACAACTAGGACTGATTCTGACCAGCATTGTAAGCACAAGGATGTATTTGACGACACTCGCTACATCAACTGCACAATGATAACACGGGCAACTCCTTTGGGCATCCTTGGCCGTCTGTTCGGATGAACTCTGTGGGAGGAAGTGTGAGGAATTGAACCAGATGGGAAATATTCTGGAACATTGGATACAACGCCATCCAACATTCAACGTCCAGAATATTGGCATAAAAACAAAAGTAATTCCAGTTGGATGTAATCATAAGTGAGATTCTAATGAATATCTTAAAGCATATACTTATTATATATCATCAAAGAAAAGAAATACCTCCTGCCCGCGCGGGGAATAAATCGGTCAATTTGATGTTCCAGAGTTGCTGTTGCATTCATTATTATTGTTTATCAGAGCCGATAAGGAAACTCTAAGGGTCATTTAGTACCACCAATAGGCCTGGCTCCTAAAGTCTTCCCCCCTTCATTCGATGGATCCTCATAATTTCCAAACTTCAATTAATTCCAATGATTACTTTAACGGAGGTGCAATTGAGTTACAATTACCTCAACAATTGAACAACCATCCAATTCAACCAGGTCCAAGATCCTACAAGTCGCGCAAGTATCGACCTTGTGATTTTTGTCGAGCCCGTCAAGTAAGATGTTCGATATCTTCCGCCCCGCCCTGTCAATTGTGCATATCTCATGGGAGAAGTTGCACATTTGTAGATCGGCCAAAGAAGAAGAGAAGGCCAAATCTTGCAGCAAGCAATGGTGATCAGAGTAGTGGATCTACAACATCTACTCGTATGTTACAACACATTACACAATCATGCAAAGGTCGTGTGTATATCATGAGAGAGATTCGCTGACTTGTGTGTCTGTGAAGCTACTGCTCCTTTGCAACAATATGATGTCTCGGCGGCCCAACTTAGTCCCAGCTTCATCAGCCAATATAGCGAGCATAGTTTTCAAAGCTTGACGGGACATGATGTCTTGACTGAATCGACTTCGTCTCCAGATCAACAGATCCTCGTCCAAGATGGCTCGCCTATATATAATTTGGATCCTTACTTGAACATGATGCAAAGCACACGAATAAGGCCCCTCGATGCTCAGCATTCTACAAAGTCGGCAAGATTTGTTGGAGAAATGGGTGAATCAAATCCATACCTGCTGCGTCATTACCGCTATAATGAAAACGATGAATGTACAATATCGAAGTTAACATACCGGCGAATCAAGAAATCCTCAACACAAAATAGTTTTTCGACCCAGAAAGGAGAACCTCCTGTTGTATTTATGCTAGCAGATGATAGTTTTGCGCAGAAAGGGGAGCCAAGGATAGATGATGATGTTCTCAGTAAAGCCGAATCAGATCTGAGGGGCATGTTCACAGATCAAGAAGCCCTTCGTCTTATAGGTCTTTTCTTCCGATTTGTATATCCCTATTTTCCTATTCTATCCAAAAGCCAAGTATTCCAGTCACCAGGAGTACTCTCCCCTGCGATTCTGCATACGTTACCATTTTCTCTGTTGTCGGCAATATACGCTACAGCCCTACCATTTATGTTGTATGACGATTTCCTCGCTACAACTCTTATACATTCACCTCCGACATCACATGAACTGTTTCGTTTGTCCTGGTTCTTCATTCAACAAGAATTACACATTCCACGACTTGCAACAGTACAGGCATGTCTATTGTTACTACAAAGAGCCCCCACAAATCGATATACAACCGATACACCTTGGAAAACGAGTCTTGTGGGATGGACAGTGAGTCTTGCTCAGATTCTGGGGTTGATGAAGGAATGTAGTGACTGGAGTAGTATACCAGTATGGGAAATGAATCTGAGAAAAAGACTTTGGTATGGAGTTTTTGTCATGGATAAGTGGGCATCTTTGGGCGCGGGAATGCCAAGTCATATACATGCTGATGATTTCGACGTTCTCCCACTTGAAGACAACGATCTTGAAGCATCAACCCCCGATTCCAATCAGCCCATCACAGAATCAGAACCCGATTCAGAACACTTTCGGTTACTAGCCGAGCTGACTGCCATTCTCAGCGACATTGTTGATTCCTATTATACAGTGCGGGCAACACAACGTACATCGAAAGATTTCTCACTATCTCTCGAACTGGCAAGACCAATTCGCACACGGCTTAAGGCTTGGAACGATTCATTACCTCCCTCTATGTCTCTCCGTCAAACAGAACGTTTAGATTCCCGCGGTCTAGCGCAATTAAGCGGAAATCCATCACTTTCACTCGCCTATATCATCGCAACCATGACATTATTCCGAGCTCTTCTCCGACCTCTCGAAAACTTAACAAGCGTAGAAGAAGACGCAACAATAGGTAGTCGTCTAGCTGTGCGAGCTGGGGCCAGAGAATGTGCGAAGGAAGTTGTTGAGTTTGTAGAAAATCTTGGGAGAGGTGCTTTAGATGCCTTTTGGCATTCTTGTAAGTTTTCACCACCCTTCCTGCCTACAATCGCTAATTGAAGATCAGGGTCTCGTGCAAACTTCGCAATAGCATCATCGTTTCTTATGCAATTACTTGTCACATCCGAAAACGAAACCGAATCGGCCGAGATCCACGAGCTTGTGACTCGTTGGAGATGGGCCATGAGGATTGGTAGTGGTAATACCGGGAACGGACTCATGAGTTTGGGTTTGCTGAGATTGGATGGCTTATTGTTGAAGAATGGTGGCACCGAGGTGGGTGTATGAATACTGGAGACTGTCCCGGATGATTTATTGTGGTTATTTTGAGGATATCTTGGAAAGAATCCACTTCATACAAATCATAACATCCGAGAGCGTCATAGGTTGTATTATTTAATAAGATATCCTCACATAAAACGAGGATTTTCAGGTAGCAATTTGTTCGCTGTTTCGGGCGTTGAGAAGAAAACAAATGGAAAAATGAAGAGAGGCGAAGAGAAATTGGAAAGGGAAGGAGCTATGGTTCAAATATTGGCGCATTGGTGCACGAGGGAAGGCATCTTGGCAGTCGTGACCAAAGGGCCAGGGAGATGAATAAATCCTCGTTCGTTCCTAAGATGGCGGGATTACTAAAACAAGCACCAGAATGGAAATACCACAACTTTATATCTGCCACCTAGTACAGATCTCTCAACTCTTAGATCATCTATTCCTTCCTCTCTTTCTTCTTCTCATGGCCATTTTCTCCTTTCCCATCCTTTTCCTCTTCTTCCTTCTCTCTCTTTCTCTTTTGAATAGCTTCAGGAGGACTATCTTCAATCAAATCACTCTTGTCATTCAAGCCCGTCCATTTAGGTAATCCATCAGGAATATCTACTAGGCGTCTTGAATAGAACATATGACATCTACATCACGAACATCAATTAGCAATTCCTTCATCTCATCCTGGTCCGATTTTCCCCTGCGAAATTAAAAGACCACCACAAATTTTTGAGACCGAGGGAGAAATAATTAAGGGAGGAAACTGACGTAGGGTTAAACTTCTCTTTCTCCTCTTGATTCTTAAACTTAATCAAGCTCGGGAAAAGCAATATCATATTTCTTCCCTCGTCCATGATGGGCGTACGACAGTACGCACAGCTCACTTTGCAGGGAAGCTTGTGACGGGTGGTTTTCTCTTCAGATTCGTACCTAGTTGGGATGTTAATTGGTGGATACGAATGACAAGTAAAGATATTGGGGAGGTTTTGAGCAAGGGAAAAAGGAAGAGGGCAGTTGGAAGAATTGGAAGATATATGTACGTACCAACCTAGATCATGATGTCCATGGGTGAAATTGATATCTTCTTTATGGAAAATCGCAGCCCATTGAAATGGTGCTCCTACAGATCATTTGTATTAGCATTTTTCTCATTTTCATCCCCCCTCCCAGCCTATCTCATGACCTCCGTCCTCTCTCTCTTCTCTCCCCTTCCTCCCTTATCTATCTCTTCATCTCCCTCCCCGAAACCCAAAATCCAAACCCCCAAAAAACTCACCATGCAAAACCTGACAAGTCGTACAATGACAAAACTTCGCACTCAAAGGTCTCTCCCTACTCAACTGATACTTCACCCGTCCACAATGACAACCCCCCTCATACAGCACTTTGAAATCCTCATCATTTTCGTGCACTTTATACGGGACTCTGAATTTCCACTCATTGTGGTCGCCTTCAATATCCTCGTCTTTGTGGCCTTGGGATCGGGCTTCGTTTTTAGCGTCGGAGGTGGAGTTGTCTGAGGAGGGGGACATCTTGAGGGTGTGGTAGGATTGAGAGTGAGTGTGAGTGTAAGTGTGGGATATGTGTTGATTGGGATAAGAGGAAGATATGGGGTTTGATTGGAATGAGAATGGGAATGTAAGGTAGATGGAAGATGATTGAGAAAGGAGAAGAAGATTATTGATGTGAATTCTACGTCTTAAAAACATTACATGGAAAGAACAAAAGCAAAAAAACAAAAAAAACACCCAACCACTTTAGGAATTTTTAAATTGATATTTACTGTCTCATTAACCTTTTGAATTCTTAGTTGGATGTATACCTACATACAAGTTGCCGAGTAGCTATTCTTTCTTCTTCATATTCATATCGTCATTTGTTGCATCTATGATGGAAACACTTTCTATACTGCGGGGATTGTACCTGAATAGTGGGGCAGCATTTAAAGGACCACCAGCCAACCGAGCCAGGCTTGTACATCATGACGTGCGCTACTTTAGGTAGTCCTCGCAGGACTATTCATCACGTGTCCATTCCTAAACCACACAAAATACTAGAATACTAGATAATTGGTGGCACATATCCCATATCCCATATCCCATGTCTCATATCCCATATTTTGAGCTGGTAACCTCTAAAGGGGTAGGAGAGTTAACCTTTCTGCTCCTCGCATTTTAATACTCGACTCACGGTAAAGTATAATAATCTATGTCTTTTTACGTTGTGTGCTGGGAACTTCTAGCCTGGAATGTTGATGAAGCTAATCAACGGCCCCCATAAGTTCCAGGTCCCGATGAAACTATCTGTTGACTAGTCTTTGGATCGAAACCCAGAACATTTATGAGATAATCAAGCCTAAATGTCGATTAGCGTCGGTAATTATAATATCGTGACGACCGATTAAGAGCTAGAGAAAAAGCTTACCTTGCTTCTGACCCAAGCTTCTCTTTCAAGATTTTAAAGTTCTGTAAACATTCCTCCCATTTAACGGCACGCTTCTGCGGTGAAATTGATTTAATAACCATGTGGAATAATCCAGTTACGGGTCTATGATCAGACACTCGAACCTCATGTCGACGATAATCGAGCTGCTCCACACGATTGTGTCCACGGTAAAGTAATCGATCACACCAAGCGGGTGCTCTTTTTTTCTCACTCGTGTCATAATTGTCAGTTCCTACATCGTATTTATAGGTCGGCGCGAAAGTGATGGGTAGTTCGTGGAAAGCGCGTAATCGAAACCATGGGTTCTTGCGTTTTGAAGCAAGAAGTTGATCTCGCTCGAGAAGTTTTGCCAAGTTATTGGCTTTTACCGCATTAACCACAGTATCTCTGCCCATTGTATCGATACGGTAGTTCAAATCGCCATTCAAAATGCAGATTTCATGATCGAGGATCATTGTTCCATCACCGCCTCCCACAAAACTATCTATGCGGACGCTGTGATCGCGTTCTGCAGGCAGAACCTGGCTTTCGAGGATCATACTTATGTCTGTGTTTCTATCTTTCGTTTGTGTTTGTCCAGCAGCAAGATGACAGTTAATGAAGCACATCGATGTATCATCCAGCATAAATCGAAGAATCAATGCGCCCTAATGTACGTCAGAAAACTCATATTACTAGCAGGAATTTTTGCGAAGACTCTTACCTTGTTCCCATGGAGTCCGCCCATACCCCTCTTGATTTCTGCGGCATTGATATTTTTGATTCGTGGTAGAAGTGGAGATCGAACAAATACGCATGTGAATAGGCCAACTAGATTTGCTGTGTGAAGCAAATGGTATATTTCGCCCTGAACATAATCATCTAAGCATCGGGTAAGGAAGTCTCGCCAATTTCGATATTGATGGCTCATGTGTTCATGATCAGAATCCTTCTCCTTCTTCTTCGATTTGAAAAAACTTTCTACCAGCCAGTTAGAAGGAGTTTGTAGAAATTAGCATTGTACTTACTAGCGGTAGTCTTTTTATCTTCCAGATCAACCAGTTCCTGGAATCCGAAGACTAATATATCTGGTCGATCGCTGTCTTGAAGAAGTTGAGGCAAGAACCTCGAATCTTGATCAGATTGTTGAAGATGATATGGAGTAGATGCGCCCGCGTTCCACGTCATAACTAAAGTCTTGATCGGGGTAAGTTTGCAGAAATCTGCTTCTTGAGATTGCATCTGTTGCTCCATCCAATCATCCTGAAGCAGACCATCCCATGCTCGTACCATATTGTCCTGGCCCAAGGAAATGACATGTTCCCGATCAAGCATCCAAAAGCTGCTACGGTCAACAAATAGGCCAATAAGTGGATCATGATGAGCACGCCAGTCCTTCCTTACGACCCATGGAGTATAAGTAGTATCATATACATATACCATACCCGTACTAAAGCCAGCCCAAAGATTACTACCTACACCCACAAGAGATGTGATTTTATAAACGCTGATATTTACTACTCCTAGGCATGCATAATCATGTCGAGAATATATGCTTACTTTTCCATCAACATGTCCAAAGTATATCCGGTCAGGCCGAGAACTTATGACAGCACCCGATGTTATTTCACCTGCATCTGGTTGATGAAGGGGGCGTTGTAAAACCTGAAACTGGGAGCTTCCATCTAGTGTGGGGATGAAAACTCGTATATCTTTGCCTGCTGCGTGCCACAATTCACCATCAATAACCAGCGAAAATGTATGACCTTTCGGAAGTCGATAGCTCTGGGATGGGTTGTTGGTCAAATTAGGTTCACCAGTGTCGTCTGAAGCCCATAAATGCAATGATCCACCATCATCAAGTGTCCACAATTCGTTCAAGTGTCGATAAATTTTAACTATCTCACGACGAGTGTGGGCGTTGGACTTGCTCGCAACAATGCTTCCGCTTGAAATGTCAACCTCAACCAAATCTCCAATATTGTTACCTAACCATAGCTTTGTGCCTTCATTTTGTACTTCTGCTGCTGGCTTGAAAGCTACAGATACAACTTTAATTCCCTCGGTTTGGGCTAAGCTCATAACTACACCTCCGTCTAGTAGACTCCAAACCCTAGTTACGTGACCAGTGGTGCATACGTATTCTCCGCAAACATCTAAAATGCGAGTATCATACTTTGTTGATATTTCGTATGCTCCTTTAGTAAAGTATGGAGGTCTACGGTTTGAATGAGAGGTATCCGGATATTCGCCTGCCTTGAAAGATAGGCCTTCCCTGGTTACTGGAGTGGAGGGCACATCACTCGAAGGACGATGGTCGGTTCTAGTTGACACAGACACCACCGGAGTTCTGAACTCGGCCGGCGTTTTATCGCTTGTCCTATCAACTGTCATAGATCTCCCATGAGATCTAGTTGGAGTTTGTAATTGGGCCGTAGGGTTTGAAAGAACTCTTTTTGGAGGGGTCGCGAAATTTTGTCCGTTGTCGACCGGCATAGCATTAGTCACTGGCGGTCTTGATCTGTCAACGGAAGGCCGAGGAGGTGGTGGCATTGGCCGGCTAGGTAACGCAGGTCTTCGGTCTCCCCCCGTAAATTGCGGGGATATTATAGCTCGACCTAGACCATTGATCTCCTGATCTCTCTGTCTCCTTGAAACGGAATGGTGTCTAGGGGGAGGCTCGAAAGATCTAGACGAAGGAGTGTAGGAGACTGGCCGTGGCCTATTTCGCGGTAATGGTGGCGCTACTGGATATTCGTTTTCGATACTTCCTCCACTACTTGGAGGGGTACTAAATGGAGATGTCTTTTCTATAGGTATTTGAACGGATATAGGTGCTAAGTTCACACTTTCTGCGCTTGAACTGAACCCTACCGGTTTACTTGATATCTTAGGTTTGTCGGCGCGATTGATCGGCGGAGGTCCAACCTTAAATGATGAATTCCTTCTCACCTCGCCTGATCGTCTAGGAGGAGGAGGCGAGGGCGGAAGTGAAGATGGCGAGTTTTTGGTTTCCGCCAAAGGTGTATTCGACCGACTCGGAATCTTGAAATGGCCCTGGGAGGAACTATTGAATGAAGCCGAAAAAGGTGCATCTGTCGATAAATACGCAGAGGCGTTTGTCAATGCAAGATTCAGATTCTTTATCTTTGGAGGTGATTGAGGTGGCTGAACAGTAACGGCGGGAGGGGCAGTTGATATTGGCCTTGGAGAAGGAGTAATAACTCGAGTAGGTGAGGGAGATAACTTTCGACCGCCATTCGCACGCGGAGGCCGCAGTGTAACATCAGTCGCTTCTACATCACGACCTCTCGTAGATTGAACTGACTCCGCTAAATGCGTTACTGACTCCGGTCGGTTCGGTATGGTTGGCGCTACTCTGGCGGTATCTCCAGGACTAGCAGTATTCCTCAAACCTTTTGGGGAAACTCCTCTTGTTGCAGTGTTATTGGCCGGTTGGGCATTCGCCATTTGTTCGAAATGGGATCGCAGAGATGAAACTGGTTTCTAGACAAGTCAATATTAGCAGGCCATTCGCAGAACTGTATGTTATTATATTCCTACTATGGACGAGCCATCTAGGCTCTCTTTCTCTGGCTCCTCCATGATGTATGCTTTGTGATTTGCAAACTAAGAACAAATGTCGCATGCGATTGAATATAAGAATCCTATCCTCTGTTTCATAAGAGGAGCCTCTGGTATTAGAGGACCAATGTCAAGCTCGTCGTCATTGGAAATGGGACGTCTAGCCCGTATATTGTAGCCTCGCAGGCCAGTACTGTTGTGTCTGGAATATCTATGGGATCTTCAACTCCCGTAATCGTAAACATGAAAGGAAAGATACTATTAATAAAGATTGAAAGTAACCAAGTGAATGGATGTTTAAGAGAGTGTTGTTGGTTTCCTCGAAAGAAGTTGCAAGTAATAGAGAGGGGTCAAATTATGTTGTTGGTGTTATTCTGTGAATAATACTATATGTACCTGGCTATGTGAGATCAAAGGTTCATTTCCAGTGTGTACATCCCTCATTGTGGCTTCGCGGCAATTTGCAGGGGTCAGGCTGGATTGTTTGAGTGTGTTTTTATGTTTCAATGATCCGCAGAGAGATATTAGAGGTGCGCAATTATCTGATCTGATCTGATGGGAAGAAGGCGACAAGGCTACCATTTCTATTATCGTACCATTATGATGATGGCATTAGAAAGATTTTTATATATTCAATAAAGAACCCGAATTTCACAAAACCACTTTGACTTCTTAAATATTGCAACTTCAATAGCCACTATTTGTGTGAGAGTATTTCAGAATCCAAATATATCTTCAATATGAACACTGTAAGTGATTTAATTGCCATTGTGGGCGAAAATGAGCCTCCTGCTTGCGGATAGCTGACATAATTTAGGTGAAATCATTCTGGTACTGTCCCAAATTCCACGCCTCGGATTCCAGTACATTGAAAGCAATTCTCGACTAACATAATCTATTCAGGGTTGGATGGGGCTCATTATGTGTCGGTATGTTTGGAGAGGTGGAGAGACGTCCCCAGTGACCAAGTACTAACAAAGGATTTCAGCCGGTGGGACAGCATACTATTTCGCAAAGCAGTCGATCAACGCAGATAGAGCTGCGCGATTCGAGGCAGATCAGAAACGCAAGAGGCAGCAGGAAGCCCTAGAATATTCTGGCAGAACAGATGGTTATGCGGGGTCAGGAAGCAATGGCGGGCCAGCAAAATTGGACTCTGCCGGTTCTCCAAGCCAGGAAGTATCGACAACTGAGCCTGCGCCGACAAGACATGCACCGGCGAGCGAGGGACAGCGTGTAAGGGAAAAGAGCAAATACGAACCGTCGGAACCATTCAGATCAAAGAAGGGCGATAGGTTCAGTTGAATTGAGCGACTTCATTGTCATTAAATAATGCAAATCTACTCACGACAATTTGACTTGGTATTGGAGTTGGCGCTGGGAACTGGGTGCTCCTATGTATGTGTATACGTTAATCTCACAAAACTCTACTCCTATCGAATTCTCGGATTATGTGAACCCTTTGAAACATGCTGTTCCTTTTATCATTGTTGCTACAATCGAGTACACAACTTATTCGCCATAGGCAAGAAGGCATGAATATTCATTGCCCTTTTTGTTAATTGATGAATAGATCGGAACTCAAAAACTCTTTAAAATCAATAGGATTATAACTATAAAATGCAAAATAGACAAAATAGACAAAATAGTAATAAATAATAAGTAATAAATAATAAAGAGGAAGTAATTGGTATGAAGAGCTTGCTGTATCAATTGGTGATGAATTTATTGAAGGATGATCAACCAGCATGTTCCCTTAGCACACTCTAGCGAATCTGGACCTTTCGTCGCGAAGCTTCATTTCAATTTCATTGAATCATCCCACTTCAACAAGATAATCAAAATCACACCTAAATTTAACCACATATTAGATCAATTCTCTTCCTTTAAATTCCAATAAATCCATTTGCGAATGGCAAAGCTCTTACATACATATTGAGTCTGCTTTAAACGACTTTTCAACAATGGCGTCGCATCAGCTTGCCATAGCTAAAGCCTCGTTCTCTGCAAGTCTTCTTCGACGCGATCCAACACCAGTCTCTAGAGAAGCCATCGCAGAGTTTCATAGCCATCTGAATAACGTCATACTACAATGCTCGTCAATAAATGTCCAGGTTTGATCATACACTCTAATGGATGTTGTTATGCGATAACTAAATCGTGCCCGAGGATAGAAATGCAAGCAATGGATATTGGAACATATTGTACAATCTGCAGCAAGATTTACAGCTCTGGGAAAATATTTAACAGTTCTTACGGCATCATTCACCAAATCCTTAAACGGCGAACCTTCAATCAAGCGTAAGCGCATGCATATACTCTACCTTCTTAACGACATCCTCTACCATTGCAAGTACCGAATCAACGATGCATCTGTTTGTGGCAAGATTCAACCTGTATTGGTTAATCTACTAGGAAGCACCGCTTCATTCAAAGATTGTCCAAAGCATCAGCAAAAGATTCGGGATCTACTGAACATATGGGAAGAGAGAGGATATTACTCCAATGAATACATCGGAAAGCTGCGCGAAGCAGTAAAGATCGCTTCAGAAGTCGGGCAATTCACTGAAGAATTGACTGGGTCCGCAGAAAATGGAGAGCAAGGTCTTGCGCCAAAGTTGAACAAGTCCGCACCATTTGTTATGCCAGCAACGCACGGAGACACATCGATGCCTTGGTTCGATTTACCTGCTGGAAATTTGATGCCGCATATCGTTCCCAACTCAACCAGACCAATAAATCCAGATATGGTCAAACCATTGCAGTTTGTTGCCGGACCCGCAAATGAAAATCTTGTTATTGCTGTGAAAGCTCTCCTGGACGATGTTCAAACAATTTTTGGCGCGGAACCTGGCCAAGACGAAAGAAGTGTGTCGGATGTGGACGAACTTGGCCAGCCAATCATCCTAGATGAGATTACTGGCGAGATACTTGACGGAGAGGGTTATTATGGATGGTCAAGAGTGTTCTGTGAAAGGATGAAGAGACGCCGCAAGGGACTGGATCCAGTTGGTGAACGTGGTCAACACAGTCAAAGTGAGAGCTTGAGCCCACAGAGAAAACGACGCCATAGCGAATCAGAAGATTCAGACAGAAGTTTCGCAGAAAGGAGTCGCCGGCAGCGACGCTCATACAGCTCTTCGCGCTCACCATCCCCAGATCACGAAAATCGTTTCAAGTACAATGGTCGTTCCAGGTCACCTTCAAAAGGCATGCGACAAGATTATGGCGCATCGGGTAGCAACGAGAAAAGTCATTCTTCGAGCGGCTCTCCCAATCAATCTATTGGGAACGGCAATCCACCAATACCTGAAACTTACAATATGGCCGCAATACCTGCCCAACAGAGTGGTTTCCCCTCAAATCAGACATACACAAATCCATCAATGCCGTACCAGCCGTACCAGCAAGGTTTCAACCAAGGGTTCCCTCCGAATATCACTCAACATCAAGGTTCAATGCCGTGGCCACCGCCTCCTCTCCCAGGGCCTCCACTTTATCCAAACATGCCTTTCAACCCTGTTAATCCACAATGGCCGCCACCACCTCCTCCTCCCATGTCTAACGTTTCTTCAAATTTTCAACAACCCCCGGGTGGTTATCCTACTGGGCCTACGGGTTGGCAACCACCGGTACAGGGAGGTCAGGGGAGAGGCTACAACAAAGCATGGAACAATTCTTATGGTGGGCAAGGTAGGGGCGGTAGAGGAAATTATAGGGGTAGAGGGGGTTGGTCATGATTCATGAAGTTTTCACACATGATTATCATTTCATTTTCTGTTGAATGTATTGGGAGGAAATTGTGTGGTTATATGAAGCCCCCACGCAGCGTCATCAAAAAGCGGAGTACCCTGCTACCAAAATAATAGCATGTAAAATTTATATGATGAAAGAAAAAATCCTAATATCGAATTGTCTCCTTGGGCACCGCATCTAACCGGTGAGTGGTCAATGCGCACGATTCCAGCCGAATTGTAAGAATTGAATGCAAGAAGTGATATGATAACAATCAAGTGTGACCTAGACCTAAATCATGTTATTCAGCATCTGATGTGTTACCTACTGACAGCTGATGCTTGAGAAACCTGTTTGGTCAAGCCTCAAGATAATGTATACGGGCAGCGGCGATGACCAACCCATTCTAGGACTTTCGGTCTCACTCCCGGGACAAAGATGTCGGGAGGACAAATGAAACCATAATGCCTCGGTTTTCCCTATCTATCAGCGGGGCGGCAATTGCGTTGAGAAAAAAATAATGTCAGAAGTTTAGGTCATGGTTTTTCACGGGCATTCAACAACATCAGATCAGGATCACCAAGTGATAGGTAGAAGTTTGTTTCGCAGTCAGAATCTTTGTCCAGTTCACATTCCACCAATATACACATCCGAATTTACTCGAGTATGTTGTGATGGCTTTCGTGGTGATATATTGACCGTCCTAGACGGAGAGTGGGGATATAATCAAATTTGAATGTCGTGATACCGTGATACCGTGATACCGTGACAAGTATTTGGTATTGTTATCTTGTCACCTCGAATAATGTGACAATATAATCTACGCCGCGATTTGACCTATCTGTAGTACTTCCCCATATTGTGTGCACCAGACTATGATACTTTGAGATAGGCGTACGTCTTAAATCTGTATATCGTCTATTAATACCTGGGTACTACTCATGGTGTACATCACCCACTGCAAAACATTATTCAACGGGGTTTGAATTGACATCATGCTTGCTTGCGTATGGTGTGTGTGGTATTCACATGATATGTGATTCTATTCATGGGAAGGAGATAGTACCTTTGTCCTGGGTCTTTCCTCAACCTTGTGATCAGCTTACTCACTTCGTATCACGTAGTTGGGTATCATGATTCAAAGACTTTTATCTCTTGGGTGGTGAGGATGAGAAGAGCTTGGCTATCCATATCTAGTATCTAGAATTAGTTCCAAACATCGATGTTCCAATGAATTAGCTTCTCGCAAGTGAGTAACAACTTTTGGTCTCATCTAATCTCAATCGCCTCAATCCAACCAATCATCCCACTTTAGGAGTACAATCAATTAGTGAATGAATGAATAGGTAGGAATCGGGAAATATGGAGATATAATAATATTCGAGGTCACTCAAGCCATCTGTACTACTTCTTCCTTATCAACAACCCAAGACTCAAGGGACCAAAAAGATTATGGACCGGTCCCGCTCTCCGGCTCTTTACAATCCGTTCCATTTGATAATGTCCACGATGATTGAAAGTATGAGTCTTATTATTGTCTTATTAAAAAGTTATCTGATGACTCGATGAGAACAAAGAGAATAGATTTTCATCTTTTCTTCAATTTGAAAATCCTATTCGTCAATTCATCTCCATTTTCTTTTTCTCTCGCATTTTTCCATTCTATCTGAGCTGGCAATTGCTGCAGGAAAGCCAATATAAGAGTTGTTGTTTTTTTTCCTTCCATAGGGCGCCAGTAACCTTGACAAGCCATCTTGCATATCCCGTCGCATTCTATCGCAATACCAATACCAATCCTCGGAACACAGTTACACAAAAAGTATCCAAGGAAGACGTTGTAGAACCCACACATCAGTACCTTACCCATATACCTTTGGGATACAACCATCCACACACCACCACCTCACATACCTAGCACATCTAATACACCTAGACCTCATACCACCTTCGTACAATTCAAAGAAAACTCTCCGCTCGGGAAAGCATCTTATAAGTCCCCGCCCCTCTATGTATGCAAGCAAGATTGGGACTTTTCTCTAACTACCAACCATACCCATACCTATCATACCAACCATACATCCAATCCAAGATTCCAATCCACGTTTCATTTTTTTTATATTGAACCGCCCCTCTTTCCTTTGGGTCGGTTTATTGCAGGAATTCTGCAGCTAAAAAAGTGCAAAAGAACCACTTCAACAACACTTATATCGCCCAAAGGTACCCCCCACATTATCATTTGTTGCTTCGTTCGTAGCTTATGCAGGAGATAGAGCTTCCAGTTAAGCACTTTCAATACTACCCTAGAGACCCTGAATAACTACTATCTTTTTGCGAAAAGAATAAAACCCTCCACCAATCCCCCAAGCAGAGAAATTCACACTTTTGGTTTTGGCCAACCTTCAGCTGAATTGAGACAAAGGTTCTGCATTTGTCTTATTGCGCGTGGAATTTCGACAATACAAGAAGTGGGATGCGTTTGTGGATAGATCATCTGAGTTGCTGACCTTTCTCAATTGATTCGAAGAGATTACCCCGCTGTTGATGTTTTGGAGAAAGCGCCTCCTTTGTTCGTCTCATTTCCATCTATGAACACATTCTCTTCATTCAATTTCGAACATTAAATACATCAACCAATTGACTTGGAGCCCCGCCCATCCGAAACAAATTTCCTCGATTGAAGAGAGGTTTCTTTCAGAAATTCGAAAGTTCCAAGTCTTGTTGTCTTGCTTTGGTTCTCTTGCTTCGGGTGGCTGCAAGGTACTATAGCCTAGGAGGGTCGCCTTGCATAAATCCCTGGCATTGTACCGACGGCAGGAAAGCCGAAAACTGGAGAAACGAAAAGCATTATGAATGCTCAAATATCATTTATTGTGAGTAAACTCTTATTCAATTAGTTATTGGAAAGTCAGCAGAGAATGGGAATTAGCATGTTGTTGTCGGGTTGTCGCTTGTATAGGGGCTGGAGAATGGATACATCTGAATGGTGTCTCGATGCAAAGCTATGATGTACTTTAGTCGAGACTCACCATCACCTGTTTTCAAATTCACTTGAGATTTGAAGAGGAAGTGATTGTTATTTCTCTCTCTCAAAGAATGTGAATAGTTTCGTCCCGAGATCAGGTTCGAGATTAACTTCAGACAATAACAAAGCTCTCACATAAATACTGTTCTTGCTTTCATTCCTTCCTATCTACATCTCCTTGTCAATGTAGCTATCATGGAGCTGTTCAAAATCTATGATAATGACACTCCAAATAATCCACATACTCTTCAAACAATTACTAATCTATACCAGAAAGGCGAATTCAGCCTAATCCATATACCACTACCTCTATACTCTTTGCTGTTGCAACCAATCCTGAGAGTTCTGCTACCATATAAGGAAGCTGACCCAGCATCTGAGACTGAAGATGATGAAGAAAGTCTAGTGTTTGATCAAGAACATGGTTTTCTCAATATCAGTGTAACACCAATCGAATGCTCAGTTGTCTGTCATAAGTCTTGGGCGGAAAGTGTCTTTCAACCAATTATCGATGCTTTGCCCAAAGATGAAAACAATCAGGTTCAAATATCAACGGATAGCTATATTGTTTTCTCTGTAGACAGTACTGGTACTGATGCGGGTCAAAGGGTCATGGATCTCACTTCACCTCTTGGTAAGTTCGTATCACATAATCATTTTTCCACTAACTACTTGACCCCATCCAAATACTAATCTATCACCAATAGCCATGGCTGGCGTTCCCATATTCTTCATCACAACCTACTTCACAGATTTCATCCTCGTCCCCTCCAAAGATCGCCACAAAGTCGGCCAAACCCTTCTCTCCCGGGGTTTCGAATTCTCCGAAGAAGAATCCGCCTACGTCGTCCCAACCCCAACATCTCACTCCCGAGGCCCAAGTTCCAATTCCAACCCGCCGTCCACTCCTCCCCCCTCCAACATCGCCGAACTCCAAGCCCGCACCTTCAAACATCTCAAGCGGAGAAATGTAAAACCGTTCGTGCAGCCCGGTCTTCACCTCATCCAATGTTCCGGTCGCGACCGCGAAATCGAAGATCGTCCCATCTCAAACGGTAATGGAAATGGTACGCATACTTCTTCTCCTATGGATAAACTCAACACCCGTCTCTACATCTCCATCATCTCAGCGCTACTCCACCAACCTACTTTCCTCTCCCTCACCATCTCCCTCGAAGAAGGCTCCTCTCTCCTCCTCGACAAATCTCTGCTTCCTCTTTTTGGAAACTCAATCCAAGGAGACACGGACGGGATTCTCGTGCCGATTTTCCTGGATCTGGTAGATTTACCATTGGAAAGTACGGGGATTGTGTGTGGCGTGGCAGGGAAACTAGTCGATGAGATGCGCATGAATGATCGACCGGACGAAGAGGGCGGATGTATGTTTGGAAGCGAATTGTCGTATTTGAGTACGGCACGGGCGGGCGCAGTGGTGCTAAGTGGTGGGGGGAGTGAGAGAGCGTTGGAGATGTTGGGGGGGTTGCTGGATCGGGAGGTTGGGGGGTGAGGGGGTGAGGGTATGGTGGATATGAGGATGAAGTTGGGAGGTTGTGATATATATGTTCTGGTCCTAATCTTGGACATGGAAGAATGGAAGAATGTAGAACATGTGGATGGATAAATGGACGGGTGCATACTACAGGACCAGGAGAAAATTGAAAATAAGCAAGCGAAGAAGTGCATACATACATAAGGGAGGCGAGATTTATTATTTACCAGGCAAGGCGGGTGGCTGGTTTGCTTACTTGCTCGCTGCATGATTTGAGCATACATGTGCGATGTATAAAAGGAGTTTTTTTGTTGTTATTATCTGCTCTGCACTGCACTTTGGGGATGGGATGGGGTGGGCAGAGGAATGGATGGTAAGGGATTGGATATTAAAAAAGTTTTATGGGATGGATGAGATAGGTGTGGAATATTAATTTAATTTAATTTGGTCTTGCTTGTTTATTTGTACGGGATGTGATGGAATGGGTGTTGGTGAATGTGAGATGAGAGAGAGAGAGGGGGGGGTGGNGGTGGGGGGGTGAATGGTAGATAATAGGTGGGTAGGTGGGTTTATGTAGGGGAGAGGGGAGGAGATGAAAGAATATAGGATGAGATGAGATAGGAGAAAATGATGAAAGAAGATGAGAAGTAAAGGGGGTGAAAGAAGGCGAGGGTTAAGTTCATGAGATAAATATACGTAGATGCAGATGTAGATAGATGTAGTATATACCATCCAATCAATACTCAACTCAAATCTGGAATGCAAAGAACTCCTCTCCTGAGTAATCCCTTATTCTTATATTCTTTTAATTGCGAAGTTTGTATATCATGAGACAGATATCAGTCGCAATTAAAGGTATTGAAGATATATAAATATGTAGATATCAGGTAATCAATAGAAAGATGAGATGTAAAAACATATTTGTTTCCTTCTCCTTCTTCTCTTCCCATTTCTTCTCGTATTTTTCGAGAAGATTGGATGCTTAAATAGAGATGAGTATGGATATGCATGGGGAAATACAATCAATAGGTGCATTATGTAGGAAGGGTATATCAATTATCCAGTAATCCTCATGACATATATATTACCATCTGTAATTAGATTTCCGACTCTAGATACTACGTTCCCGATTCCTAGATCTCGGATATACAGATATACAGATCTGCAAAGCAGAGATTAGAGGTAGAAGATTACTCGATTTATTAGGTTGTACAAACTCGAAAGGGAGATGAGAGATGAGAGATGAGAGATGAGAGATGAGAGATGAGAGATGAGAGATGAGAGATGAGAGATGAGAGATGAGAGATGAGAGATGAGAAATGAGAAATGAGGAAAATATGTAAACAGAAAGAAGGGGTTCCAAATAAAGATAACATATTAAGAAGTATTATATATCAAATATTATAAATCAATCAAACCATATTCCAATCTCGTATCTTAAATCTTGTATCTCGAATCTCAAATCTCAAATCTATCCAATTCATATCTAGAATCTAGATAAATCAGATTCAAGTCTCAGATCTACACCCACCCACCCA
>PQXI01000200.1:0-63566 GCA_004786145.1 Botrytis paeoniae | reverse complement strand
ATAGATATTCACTAGCAGTGCTAGGCTCTTAAGGCCTAGCCGTCCTATATAGTCTTAGACTGAAGCTGGACGTTAATTCAATCAATCAATCAATCAATCGATAAAAGACCATGGATCACATGATCGTGTTGACATAATGCCTCTCTCGCCATTACACTATGAAGGCATCAAAGATTCAGACCTCACGTTCTGAATCAAGTCACAGCGCAAATTCATGTAGCCGGGTATGATACCTAAGTAATTTCTGAATTCCTTTTAAATTGCCGTTTGAATCTATGCAGTACAAAAAACCACCTGCCCAATCCAAAAATTTACCCATGATATTCGCCCGCTATTTGCTTCGAAAGCTTTCATCATTTCGTAAAGCGTAAAGGTCATTCCTCAATCATATCGAAGTAATATAGCTGCAAAAAGTTAGCTTGATTATCGGCGTTGTACGCAGGTGATCATACCTCAAGCGCTTTCGCTCATACTACTGTTGCTGCCGCTGCTGCTGCCGCTGCTCGTTGGTCGATTTCGAAGTCTTCCAAAGTTGACCTTAGCAGGAAAAAACTTACCCAACAATTTCTTATAAATTGGCTACCAAGAATTAGCTTAGATATTGATGTGCAATTGAAGTGAGTCTTACAATAAGCTTTTCAACATTAGGAGGGCTATCACTCTTGCTGTAAAGATCAAACTGGTTGAAATCCTGTACCCATGGCTTCATCGCTCGATCATGATCATTCTCAAAATGTGAATATTCATTCTCACGATGCCATGGGTAGAACGAATGATAACGAATCATTGCCAAAGCCTCAGGTGGGAGTGTAGATTGGTCTTTGAGAATCTGGTAAAGAACTTCATCATGACCCCATGACATCATGACATTGTCTAATCCACAACCTGGAGAATAAATGCCGTATTTGGTGTTGTAGCGAGGATCATTGAAGTCCGGATTATCTTTGAGACTCTCATAGAGTTCGATACGCTTCGAGTACTCAGCGCCTACTATGAAGGTATCTCCGACAGTATCCCACTGTCCCTGACCCCCCATGAGGCACCATAGTTTGCCCAGGTCATGAACAAACCCAGTAACAATCATCCAATCGGGCCGTCCGGCCAGTCTTACCGCCTCGGATGTCTGAAAAAGGTGCTCTAGTTGACCGACCTCAGTATCAGGATCTGATTGATCAACAAATTTATCGAGAAGCAGTGCACCATCCAACACTCCCATATCCCACCGTTCTCTGTTGGCAAATTCCTGACGAGTCGTGATATTGTATTCCACAGTTTGTTTGAGATGTTGTCTATTACAGGGTTAGCATATACGATCTACATATACTGAAAAGGAAAATAGCAGATTCATACTCTGTGTAAAAGTGTTTAACATGGTCTTTCGACTCATCATATCGTCGAAATAGCGTCTTATCTTTCTCAGCGCCAGGCTTTTTCATATCGGCTTTGATAACGTTGAGCTCGTCGATTTTGTCGGAGGTCTTCTCCAGTGCTTGTATATCTACTCCATTTTGAAATGGGATAGTATGTTGCTCCTCGGCTGGTGCGATTGGAGACTTAACCTCTTGTTGCCTGACTGAAACTACTGAAGACATGTTCAATAATGGCAAAGTAAATAAAGGAAGGTAGATGATTAAAAATTATGAGGTCTTTTGGAATGATTTTTGAGATTCCAAGCAATAGAAAAATATTCTTAAATGTACTGTAGGTACTTGGGTACTTATACTTCTCCCGACCTTTCAAACAAGAGCTATTACGATATCATACCTAGGTACCTGGATCATCATTGCCAAGGTTTAACTATGTATTGAGTTCCATTAGAAAGGGGAATAAACATTTCTTCGGGTCATGGCAAAGAAACTACCTAGGTAATGCGTGGGGGTATGAGGGGGGTGAGGGGGATTGACAGGGAAATGTGGAAACCGGGGTTACAGGTTTATAGATCTTGTTGATGATCAGTTGTCAATATTAAGGAAAATTGCTTAATTTGGTGAAGAGAGAGTAATTTTTCGGACTTTTTGCCGGTCCCCTAGATTTTCCAAGGTTAAATGATCAGCGGTCAATGCGGAGACATATGTGGGTAGTATTGTGCGACGGAAATAGAAAAATTACCAGATCGGTTGATAAAGTGGTAATTTCGGAAATTCTTACTTCTGTCTTATCTCTTCTTTCTCCTCTGAACTACCGAATTGGCAGTTACCGTCTGTTCGTTTCTGGGACCGGGATTCGGCAATGATGCCTCTATCCTCATCCGTCGTTCTTGGCAACTTTGTTCTACTTTAGAGTTTTACCTCAAATCAACGTTATCATCACATGTTCTCACGATGCCAGGAAAATCCTCTGTTTACAATATAAGAATTGTGGGTAAGTTCTTGATAATTCTTATCAAAGCCTATCTAACTGGATTCATTACGCATCGTTCTGACGTGTTACAATATGATAGTCCAGGAGTCTAGCATATCAATTACCCAACCACCAATATGCGTCTCATACCTCGTGAATCGACCCCGAATTGAAAGCCGAGCTTGGCAGAATGATCAAGAGGCATGAGAAAGTATTGCCGATGAGATATTCTTCCGGTCTTGGCTTGTGACGACAATCCTTTGCACTATTGACGTCGATCAAGAAGTTTTAATGCTACAGAGTCCTTATTCCTATGAATAACATAAATACTGGTAAAGATGCAAAGGTTTGCTCGAAAGATGATGCAAGGCGTTGTTGATGAATGGTTCTATTACTTCATGGCTCAATAGCAGTTTCCTGTTTACTCTTTCCAAGCATCACTATGATGAATGGCCATTTCCAACCAGTCTTCCACTTTCTACCATTTTCCATTTACTACATCATACCTCGGAATTCAGTACCGAAGCTCCCCTCTTCCCTTCCCCAGATAATCGGTAGATCCGAGCCAGTTCCACATGCTCACCATCTCAGCGCGGGATTGATGAACAACTGATCGATTATATACTGTTTCAATAAGCTGACACTATCGGGATATTGATTGAATCATGTTCGTATTAGACCACGAATTGCCAACTGGGAATGAAAAATTTGCATAAGAGGAGCAATACTCAAGCCTCGCTGACCCTAAATCGGCGCATTGCCGTATATGCTGCACTCTCCGCCCATATGTCTCACTCGGAGAGTGCACATGATGTACTAGTGATACTAACAGCACAGATATATCGTCCCAAGATACATTGTGGTAATCTTTCTATCTACATGCATGTAGCTAAGCCATATCTTTATTTTTATTTTACAATTTGTGAAGTCGACCTCTGCTTTCAGATCATGTAGGGTATGTCATTCTCTCTTTTTGTATTCCTCGATGCTGTGATATCGACCCGTCATATAACCAATTCTATTCTCAAAGGTCTTGTGCAAAACCAGGTCCGCTTTGCTAGTGAAGCTGAAATCTTTTGCATTATTGATTATAAGGGAAAATCCATGCTTTAATGGACTGGGAGATTCTCCAGAGGGGAACTTTCTCTGGCTACCTACCGCTAGATAAAATCAAACGCAGTCACAAACTTGTCCACCCTTGAGCCACGAAACTTTTATAGATAATTTGATTAGGACTTTAACATCGAAACTAATCTATCAAATAAATCAATTCCATTAAACCAAGTCCCAGATGTAATCTAAAAAGCCGTCGTCGACCAAAATGATCCTCCAACTCTCTACATAGCTCACCAGATATGATTAATTAAATCCTTTAACTCTATACCAGAAAAACTGAACTCCACCAGCGCATCAGGACTTACTCTAAATCCTCGCTATTATCGATCTTTGGAAAGGTGCATTAAGCAAGGAGTATTATCTGACCATGAATGAGGAATGGCTCCAGATAGAATACATTCTTTTATGACTCAGTGGTGTCAACGAGAACTTTCAAAACCAAGCTACCATTCTCATCCTTGACTTTACCAGCCATTGCAAATGCTTCTGGAATACTCTCGAATCCCTTGTACCTCTGCGTGATTAACTTTGAGAGATCAGGGAGCAAAGGATCTTTGCTCGCAACAAGTTTAATGGCATCTGCATAAGTGTTTGCATATCTGAAAACACCTACGAGATCAACCTCTCGTAGAGCGGCTGCAGAAATTGGTAATGTTTGTATGGGTGTTCCCATTCCAATTAGCATTATCTTTCCTCCTGGTTTAGTTGCCTGACGAGCGTTAGTATCAATCTTCCCATCCCATAAAACATCTTTTGACTTACATAAATCGAAGCCTGAAGGCATGATTCAACACCCGTACATTCGAATACCGCATCAACCTCTCCTTCTCCAGATGCTTTCTTAACCAATTCGGCGACCTCTTTCGCAAAAGCTAACTTATCCTCAATTGTCTGAGGTCTGGTCATTG
The DNA here is from genome assembly GCA_004786145.1 of Botrytis paeoniae. NCBI lineage: Eukaryota > Fungi > Ascomycota > Leotiomycetes > Helotiales > Sclerotiniaceae > Botrytis > Botrytis paeoniae. The sequence goes on along the minus strand of PQXI01000200.1, from coordinate 59,202 downwards.
GAACCAGAAGTTTGGCATCTGCAAAATTGTTCTGAACTGCAAAATCTAATCGGTCGGGCTGTATATCCGCTATGACAATATTCTTGGCACCGGTAACTCTGCACATTGCTGCACACAAGAGGCCCACTGCTCCGGCACCGAATATGAGCACTGTCTTGCCCTTTGGCAAAGCAGCTCGTCTTGCACCGTGGATTGCGACACTGAGAGGTTCGAGCACGGCACCAAGCTCAAGAGATACATTTCCAGGTAATCTACCCCAGTGAGCACGTGGCAGAAAAAAATACAGAATCAATACCTACAAATGACAATATGCTGCAGGATGATTAATCCGTTCTTGCAGAGTTCCTTGGAAATGTGGGAATGCCTTCGCTGAACTTCTAAACTTCATTTCTTTGCAGATATTGTATCTTCCATTTACACATAAATCACAAGTCTTGCAAGGAAGTCCAACTTCTAACGCAACGCGGTCTCCAACTCTCAGATTACTGACTTCGGAGCCAACAGCAGTAACAATCCCAGCAGATTCATGTCCAAGAGTCATAGGCTCCCGGACAATAATATCTCCATTTCTATAATGATTGTAGTAATGTAAATCAGATCCGCAGAGACCAGTAGCTTGCACCGCGACTTGTACCTCTGTTGGTTCAGGTACACCTAGAGTACGAGTTTCCTTTTCGAATGTCAGCCATCGTATTCTTACCTTTTACAAAGAAATTAATTGAGAACTCCTAACTTACAACTTTCAAATCTTTGGCGCCATGAAGCACGGAAGCCTTCACTTCTCTTTGCTCACCACTTTCAATGTTATTAGTAGATGCCATGATGTTGAGTACTTTCTTGTAGAAGATATTGTGTAATGATAATCCTGATTTCATTCCAAGGTCAAAATGTGTACTTGAGTGACATTTTGCAGTAATTAGGTACATTGGCTAGTCTTTGTACTAAAATGACTTCTTTTATGCCGACAAATCAACAAACAGGTTATGACGGTGTTACCAACCCCACTGTGGAGAAAATCGGGGAGCTACCCCCACGTTTTACCATCTCAGGCCGCAAATCGGAGTGGGGAGTGGGAGCACAAGAGCAAATTACTTAATTGTTCAATTGATATACGAACTTAAGTACTAAGTATTAATCCCCAGTTGTCAGACCATGTGAGGCTTCACGGAATAACACCTTCGGGTACAAGAATAATACAATGGCAGCCACAGCTTTGTCAGCGTTATTCTCTTTGGAGGGTCAAACCGCACTCGTTACTGGTGGTACTCGAGGTATTGGACAAGCTGTTTGCATAGCACTTGCTGAAGCAGGAGCAGATTTGATCTTGATACAGGTAATTAGCTCTCGTCACACTAGATTCAAACTGTATCGTACGTACTGACGAAAGATTTCCTACAGCGTAGTCGTGAGAATCTCGAGACTCAGAAAGCCGTTGAGGCTCTGGGCAGGAAAGCTCCTATATACACCGCGGACCTTGCATCGCAGGAAGAAGTCGCCGGCATCACATCTACTGTTCTGAAAGATGGACACTCGATACATATCTTGGTAAATTGTGCTGGAATTCAAAGGCGCCATCCGAGCCACGAGTTTCCGGATAATGACTGGAATGAGGTACGCATCTTAGTCTCCATAATGTGAGAAGGTGGATTGTGCTAATAGTTATCGTATTTAGGTCATCCAAGTCAACCTCAATACTGTCTTTACCCTCTGTCGCGATGTTGGTGCACACATGTTGAAGCTCGAACCGTCTGCTATTACTGGCCGAAGAGGTAGCATCATCAATTTTGCTAGTCTTCTTACCTTCCAAGGTGGTCTTACTGTTCCAGCATATGCCGCATCGAAAGGTGCGGTGGGACAGCTTACCAAAGCTTTATCGAACGAATGGGCATCGAAAGGAATCAATGTTAATGCGATTGCTCCGGGTTATATTGAGACGGAGATGAATACTGCCTTGTTGGCTAACCCAGAACGATTGAGGAGTATTAGTGAAAGAATACCGGCGGGACGATGGGGTTCCCCAGATGATTTTAAGGCGAGTGTCGTTTTCTTGGCAAGCAAGGGAAGTGCATATATCTCTGGAGATATTCTTACGGTTGATGGTGGCTGGATGGGCAGATAAAAACTTGTCAGGTTGAAAATAATATATTTCTAATTCTAATTCGATGCTCTTTGACATTACGCCGTTTCCCTCAATGTTCATGGTTCTAAATATTCAGGTTCTCCCAGTCGTCAACCTCAGACTGGTTGGTAAAAACTGTTTTATGCGGATCTTTTACTCTGACGAGATCAATTGGCTCATGGGTCTCCTGTTCAGTTTATAGTATATTATGGAATCATTTACCTATGATTTATTGAATGTTCTTGTTCAGTATTTCGGTATACTACTGTACATCCCATTCATGTAGACTGACCATGACATACCACGAACTATCTGCACCGATGACTTTTCTTTTCTTTAAATTGATTCTTATGTGGCCTTTGTCATGTGCATACCATTTTGACAATTGGCCTATTCATAATCGTTGCAGCGCCCGGATGAGTACTTCAATGCCTATTAATTTTCAAGATATATCTAGCAAGCCTAACTACCACCGTCTATGCTATTCCTCCCAGTGACTACTTCCTCAGTGCCAGTATATACTCCCCCATCGATGAACATTCAATTGAGTGCTTTTCTGTCTTTGCGTTCCATCTTTATGATCTTATCTCCGAAACATCCCCCGCCAACCCCACGCACAACCATGAAAAATCTTTTGCAAAACATCCATGAAATGGAACCACCAAAGAAATCAGACAAATCAAGCATCAGGGGTTAGAAATAGTACGGTGTAATGATACTCCGAACCGTTTCGTGGGGATATCGTTCCGGGGTCTAGAGAGCTTCTGAATACACATCGTGCACCAATCGCTGAACGCGCGAAGAAAAAATACCCAACACTCTCAACTTTCAACCGTTTCCTCTTTCAATACAATTTACCAACCAACGGATTGGATAGAGCAGACTCAAACCCAGAAAAGAAATCGTTCCTTCCTTCCCAATCATAAAGCCACGCCCCCTTTAAACTATTCGCTTCATTCACTCCAAAGCAAAATCAAAAGTTTTCACCCAACAAAAACATCAACAACTTCCTCAATTTTGGGGATAGAAAGATCAAAAAAAAATGCAAAATGACATTGGAGCGGCAGGGAGTCGAACCCTGGACTTCATCGAAACTTATCAGATGTATCTGTGAGAATATCTGACAATGCAAACGAGGCACTCTACCACTGAGTTACAGCCCCTGATGGTAATTATTGTTGTTGAAAGAATGTCAATCAATTTGATATATACTTATTGCTTGGAGGTCCACTCATGAGATGTGGCGTTCATGCAGGAAAATAGGTTGGGTTGTGCGTATTGGATTGGTAGTTGTCAAGTGCGAGACCCGCAGAGGGGCAGTATCCACAGCCCCTCTTCTTATTCTTTTTCTGTGACCACTCAGCAGGATTCTTTTTGCTTGTGATGAATATTTGATGTTCTGATTGGATTGTTTTGGAATGCATTTCTTTGCATGTATCTGATTTTTATCGACATACCACTTTCGTGGCGAGCAGCATTCACTTCGTCGTCACCTGTTATGAAATCGGCTTCTGCCTCATCTCTATGGTAGGGATGGGGGGTTAATAATAATACCTATTTCACCGTCATTTAGTATAGCGTTAGCATGATTCTTGAATGATCCCATTGCGTTCACCGATTCAGCCCATTTAATGTTCAAGTTGAATTTTGAGATATGAATCCCCTCATTGTTGGGCTGCAGTATGCACTGCTGGAAACCATGATACAAGAATGTCAGTGACCTGCCTTGAAAGTAGACAGAGAATCAAGGAAGTCTAATAATGATTGTCAGAGTTCGAAGTCGTAGTTCGATTCAAGGTCGGAAGGGACCTAATCTTATTTCCCAAATAGACGTCGTTGTAGAGTGAAGAAATACCTTCAACGTAAGATTCATTCTTTTTACATGAAGCAGCGCCACTTTCACTGCAGTCAATTATGGAAGAGAGCACCACGAAACGATTGTCCAAGTCCGGACCTTTCTTACCTCTGACTCACATGAAGCAAGTCGTTTCAACCATACGGAGATAGGAAACTCCAATCTGACGTCGAGGTGGAAGAGCGTTGAGCTTTATGAAGGATTGGCCGATTGTAATCTTTCAAATCAAATGTCAATCTAGTAAATACCATCCAAAAATCAATGGTGTATTAAAATCTACTTAAGACATGAAAATGTAAAACTCATCCTCATAGCAATATCAAGCGGTTCATCAACTGCTACTGTTTCAATTCAGAGAAATGCGAGTTCATTATCCCTCTTACGATTTGAAAGAGAAAGAATATCCCCTGATTGTTTCAAACCCTGTCATTTAGAAAAATGGCCGAGGTCTGACATATCGAGTTATCATAACCACCAATATTGAAGTTGAAATTGATTGATAAAGTATTCTGATGCTGAATCAGAGACATTTCGTATCATTTTAAGGTTCTCGGTAGTCTTTAGCCTCTTTAGCGAGCTCCCTACATTACAAGGTATCATCTGTCTCTAAAATTGAGAAGCCTAAAGTTGAGAAAGTAGCACGTTTAGGACAAAGAACTATCAATGTATAATCCCGATATGAAAAGAAAAGTGCAATCCTCTCATCTAAAGGTTGTACAGCTCTACAATATCTCTAATCAATGCCAATAACGGTAGACTATCGTCTAGTCTTTTTCCCTTGAATTAACAACCATCGTCGAGGCGTACGCAACTGTTTTTTTCCCCTTGCAAAGAATGCTCTATAAATTTGGCAACTCAAGTTGGCAATCGATAACACGATTCAAGAAGTAGTCGATTCCGAGTTTCGAATGGTATATATTTGCTTTTTGCAAGAATTTCGAAACGACTATAAACAAGAGGAATCGAGACTGAATATTAAACCACAAGAGACCCTCGTATTATCCCACCAAAAATCCACTATTTCCCCATCGATATCTTCTTCTTCATCATCATCTCCTTCATCCATCTCACCGTCATAGCCCTCTTGTTCATCATCGTTGTACTCCACAACGATAACACTGCTATCCATTTCTTCGTCGCTATCTTCTCTCTCATCATCTTCATCGATTGCTCCGTTGTTACTCTCCTCCCCATCATTGTTGTACTCGACAACGATAACGCTGCCAACACTTCCTTCGTCGCTTCCATCTTCCCCTTCATCATCAACCCCCTCAACCCCATCAGCAGCGTCGGCGGCAGCCTGCGCAGCTGCAGAGTCTGCAGCACGCTGATTCTTAATAATAAGCTCCCTGATGTGCTGCTTCGCGCGACTCCAACTACTATTAAAGGAGCGCGGCGTGTTAATGCGTCCGTAACTGGCCGCCCAAACAGGATCCGCTTTTGCTATACCAAGCATCATTTCCCAATAGCCGAAGACGTGGCGACTGAGATCTGTAATATCGTAGGCTGTTGCTGTTGTTGGTGCAATGGTCTCATGAACTCTCATTGTCTCTTCTTGAACTGTAAAATGACTGATTAGAATTTCTGCTTTGAGAGATTGGAGATGGCAGTGAGAAGATTACTTACACCGTATCCTCGCGTTGTAGATTGCTGCATCCTGACGGCAAAGAATGGGCAGGTTATCGATGGTGGGATAGGCTCCCGGGCCGTATTGTTGGTCTTTAAACCAGAGGTTATAATCTATAGTATATCCTGGAACCTGGGCAGACATTGTGCGAGGAGAAACAAGCTGATAGTTGACGGTGATAGTATTGCGCTACGGAGCTGGTAGAAATTCGAATGAGACGACGACGTGATTCTGGGTTGTGAGCGCGAAAGTACCCGTTGGATAATAGCTGGCGAGATCAAAGAGAAGTTTCAATATCTAGAAAGAGAGTATGAGGCAATATGCGGTGATAAAAAGCTATTTAAGTACGCGTTAACCTTCTTTTTGGTGTCCTTTGTGGCGGTTGTCGCAGAGTTCGAGGTTGATGTACCCGACAACAAAAATTAATTTGACGCGTAAATTTAATGTTGATACAACAACATGAGTTAACCATAGTCCTCGTGTATGTTGAGATGACTACCTTTATACAACCAACTCGGAACAAGCCATTTGGGTTGTTAATTTCCTGTTTTGAGCAAGTCTTAACATTAATACAGTGCATTCTTCTCACTTGTCAACACAATAACCTCCGAAGTAGAGGAGAGGAAAAGTAGTGAAAACCACAAAATGCTCTTGAACTGAGGAAGAACAATCTTTTCAGTGGATAAGACCAAAACAGCTACTCAAATACAGTAAGTAAATAAAGAATAAATTTATGTTCACAGATGATCAAGCAGTCAAAGAACAAATACAAGACAGTCATGATTGCTCAGAAGTTGTACTAACTTATTAGTAAATACAGAAAATGGAACCAGAGAGCAGAAGATTGACAGACAAACACCTAAAATTTATTCGATAAATCTCAAGTTTACTGCTTGGATATCAGCATCAGTAGTTTTATACTTCCAACACATACAAAATAAGAACAAATCAGCAAACAAACACAACACTGCTTGTCAGAATGACAATCAATATCTGGCAGTCATTTCTGGCCTCGATAGGACAATACCATTATACAAACCATAACCAAACATAGGGAACGAGAAAACAGTTATACACAATGCCTCACTTGGAAGTTACCCAGAATGCTCTGCAGAACAAAGAGTCCCGAGAAGAGAAGTCAACAAGTGGGGTATGTACATCTTTCTATTCAAGAAGTAGTACATTCAGCCGGATCCACTACATATTATGATTGTGGGTGAGTATTCATGGGGCAATACTTACTTGACAGGACAAAGTACCGGGATCTTCTATATCAAAATTGCCCTTGGAGCATAAAAGGATCATCTCAAATCATCAAAAGCGCCTCTGACTAGACCTCAGAATAACAGTTGCTACCACTTCGAATGTCTAAATACAAAATCTCGTTATACAATCAGAAGTCCACCGAAAAATCTCAGTGTTGAAGCTCTGACTACAGATCCTCGGACGAGGAGGTATTAGATGGAGATAACATAGCCCAAGTCGCTTGCATATATGATATTTGGTTACTTTCAGATCTAGATCTATATACTCGTCTTATTCAAAGTTATTGATCATAGGTTTCTCCAAATGTTATAGGTAGGCCAGATGAACTACTCAGATATAGTGGGCAAAGCATTTCATTTAAAATCGATATTTAGTTTCTGAGCAATTCTCAGAATTTACTTCTATCGAGTGAAGGTATTGCTCTGTAGACTCTATTTATTCAGTAATAGTTCTCAGCCATCTTTCAACTTTGTACAGTGGCGTTATATACGAACTCTGATATTCAAGGGATATTCGGGTGACTTGGGAGAAGGCAGGAGAAGGTCAATCACGCATATTTCACATATAAGGAGCAAAACTCGTTAATAGTTACCATTTACGATTTGTAGTAATATAAATGCGAAACTAACTATACATTTTGAATCTTTAAAATAGGTTGTGATCAAATGAAATATGTAAGTTGGTATAGGAAGACTGTGTATTAATTCTTTAAGGACTCTATAAATTTCTAAAGTTTTACCTGAAAATTTAAGAGTCTTAGGAAGAGATATGGTAGAAGATATTTAGAAGAACTACTAATTCTATTAGCACTCCGAAGGGAACGATGAGAGAAAGCTTGAAATAGTGAAAGTTCAACCGGGAATCAGCAAGAATTCTCAAACAGTTATAAGCTCTCGTAGAAGGATCTCGAAGCCTTGGATGATATCCAATTCAGATGTTGATGGTGTATAGATAAAGATAAGAGAGATTATGGTGTTGCTCTTTATTCGGGATTTAATAGTTGCTGTGTTAAGCAAGGTGTATGTATAGTCCAGTTGTTGCTTTCAACATCTGCAAGACTCATTCTTTCCTCTCAACCTTCTCCCTTCTCAATCTTTTCATTTATCAATGACTTTTTAACACTTCCTAGTATCTGTACAAAAGAAGAACACTAAAATGCAAAGTCCTCCCATCTCATTCTCCCGCTATGTGTACAACATATATACACAAGAGTGGAATGAAATACAATCATATAACTATAATCCACATACTCGTATTCCGATGTTAAAAATGAACCATATTATCCCTATTTGATATAATCCACCTCATCAAGAAAGACGACATTGATCAATATAGCAAAACCACTTTCGATATTCATATTCCAACAGCATTATTCACATAAAATTCATCTACATACCTAGGTAACCAACAGCTCAATCCCGAGTGGAAGTTATCGGGTCTAGACAGCCTCCCACCACAAAAAACCCGCGCACGTACCATCCCCACCTCGCCTAATATCCACCACCAAAAAAAATCCCCACCATCACCGTCCAACCTCAAAAAAATTTCAAAAACAAAGCTTCAAAAGAGAGACGGAATCAAACCATCATTGTTTTCAATCCAAGACGACGTCTTTGGCGGTGCTGGGAATCGAACCCAGATTGAAACGGATCATTCGTGATATATCCTGTGAAGGATGAGCCACAACGTCACGTGCTACCATTACACCACACCACCTGCTGAGAGGCTGTTTTTTGATGTTTGAGGTGGAGGATTTTGGGTATATATACACAAAACAATATTGGTGGGGTAGGGAAAATTAGGTGAGTGACATTGGCGGGAGGGGAAATTGGTGTTGGTGTAGGTAGAGTACGGAGATGTGGGGTAGAATTTGACACTGAGACTGACACGTGATGTGTTGCATATCATACAAACCTTATATAAACCTTTTAGAACCTTTCAACACTTCAACTCCAACTTAGCAATCAAATGCTTTGAATGTTCTAATTCAGATTGGAAAATTGCATTCGTTTAGTATCTCAATTCAAATTAAACAATTACATTCTTCTAATGTTCTAATTCAGATTAAACAATCATACTATTTCAGTCTTTCAATCCAGATTAAACAATTACATTCTTCTGATCTTCCAGTTCAGATTGAACATTCAAATGCTTAGGCATCTATCATGGCGTGTAATTCAATCACTCATCAGTAGGTAGGTAGGGAGGAAACCAATAGATCACAAAGAGAATTGGGTTCATAAGTTATCTCAAAATCTGTATTTGTTCACGACGAGCTGTTGTAATTTTATTTTTCAAATCGGATTCTGACAGGCTGTCTAATTGCTGTTGTTGAAAGTGGAAAGGTGAAACTAAACCCTAGTAAACAAACTGATAGACTTGCTGAAATTACGGTGGTAGGTAGAATAAATGAGAAGAACTACATCTACCTATCTGCTCCAGATTTTGGACTACCCGCCCCGCCGACATATTTTCCGCTGATTTTCCATCAGGGCCATTATCCGCCCCGCGGGTACCTGTTGCGCAACCTAGTACTAACTAATCGAATGTATGTACTACCTAAATTCCATGGCGTGAATTTGTGCCCCCAAAGCCTTGACCTCACAAGCGTTGTTTCTCTTCAGCCACTCTAGTTCACAATTCAGTTCCCGAATTTTGCAATTGGCAATGATAATTTGGCTTATGCCTGCACTGCGAAATTATCCCTTTCGAATTTTGCAACTAAAAGATTATCTATATATACTTTCAGTTACTTCTTTTCAAACAACTTAATAAATACAGATTTTATATTGAATTAAGCCTTATTTGAAAGCCGGGAATTGACCAATAAGTCGCACACCCTACTTTTGGTCCACCCCCCTTTTGGGCCACCCTTTTACACCAAAACTACTCATTTTGATGTATTAATATCTTGTTCAAAATTAAATATATTTTGATAAAATTTTATACAGATAATCTTTATATAAATATTAATCAGTTGTGAAAGTTTTAGATTTTTCTAATTCTTTTAATTGAAATTTAGAAGATTGAAATATTGATTTTCGAATTTGTATAGGAATTGTAACCGATTGCCTTAGAGAACTGTAGAAACAGATACAATCAATTCTTAGAATCTAAAACTACTAAACCCTGATCTATAGGAAACTCTTTATATATACCTTTCGAGCCCTCTAATAAAGCAACTTTGGAGTTATTCACATTGAATCCTGATACCCCCAATTTACTATACTAAATTAACTAAATCTGATACAGAGCAAACAGACCATCAGATTATTGGTTATCACCACATAATCAACCTCTTAATGTGAATGACTTCGTTACATGTTCCGTCAATCCATATACCCACTAGTGCTCTCACAACAGAAACACTACAGATATAGATAAAATCATATGATTATTCCTAATATCCATATAAAATATTAATACTCTGCCTTTGAGAAGATAATGAGAGTGCCTACAAATTGTACATTTTGACTCAGAGCCCTTGTATCTAGGAGTACAGATGTAAAGGGGAAAGAAATCTCTCGTAACCCTTGCTTTCTCTCCGCGAAGCGAAGCGTCGAGTAGCTAGCTCATTGTTTGGTTCTGATTCTAATACAATATTTGAGCTATTTAATCATATGGTTTAATTTTGATCTAATAGAAAACATATACCTACCCACTAGGTATGTGTAGTACTGAGTATACTGAATTTTCCATTAAAAGTTTAGCACGAGGATTTTCTCGCAGAAGCTGGAATATATAGATTTGAAGGAGGGAAATTATATATGTATGTGAGATTTTATTACTGATACATACATACATACATACATACATACATACATATGCACAGCATTTCTGAGTAGGTATCCCTCTACAACTCAATTCATTCATCAAGAATATTTTTTCTGACTTAATATATACAACGAAAATAAATTTCCCATTTCCCATTTCCTCCATAGACACAGACAGACAGAGTCATATCTGCAATCCATGCCCTAATTTATGCATGCATATTCATCACCTCATGAATTCTTCGTTCTCGCTCTTCAAACCATGAATAACGCCCTCACATAGCCATACCCAGCCACTCTAGTAAGTTTCGCACTCATCAGAGTCAACCCACACAACATTTTGGGTTGCGCTAGCTTTGGTTGTGTGAGCCAATGCGGTAGAAGTGGCTTTCTTGGTGGTGGAGGGTGTTGCGGTTGCAGATGAGACAATGACAGCTACGCTAGTGGATACTTCCGCGATGGAAGAGGAGGAAGAGGCAGATGAAGAAACAGGTGTAACAACCGCGGCAGAAGTAGCGCTCGTAGTTGAAGCATCCACAACCGCCTCCTTGGCAACAACGGCATCCTTGGCAACAGACTTCGATGCCGAGGCCGAACCCAAGTTTCCGCTTGCGGTAATGACGCTTCCGGCTGTAACGGCGATGTTGTTAACGGTAACGGTCTTTCCGCTCAAACCGGTGACACGGACGTTGACGGTAGAGCCGAAGCCAGCGGAGTGTTCGAAGAAATTGTAGGTGGTACGGGTGGTTGATTGCCAGGTGGATCCGCCGTCGGTGGAAACGTCGAGCTTGGAAACTCCCTCGGCGGCGTTGACGACTTGCATGCTGAACCAATAGGCCGAGACACCTTCTTTGAGGTGGAGTTGGAGGGGGGTGGTGATGGGACATTCGACGTAGTCCCAGGTTATGTTGATGATTCCTTCGGAGAGGGGAGCGAGGGAGGTGAAGGCGGTGGGGTAGAGATCCAAGTGGTTGGTTCCACAGCCGGGACACTCGTCTGTGATCTGAGGGGTGTTAGTTTTAGGTTTGGTATTTTGGGAATGATGGATGGGAATTCAGGGATGTAGGATACATACCATGGCAGTGATAGAGTTACCTGAAGGACCGGTAACCGAAACACAACGACCACACTGTGAAGCAGTAGCCCAGTTGGAATCCGAGAGCGCAGTACCAAAGATATTGGATGGAAGGGTATAGGTAGAGAATGAACATGCTCCTCCTTGAGTATTACCACCATAAGTAGTAGCTTGACCCGAGAGAGCACGTTTTCCAAGCACGGCTCCTTGAGCAATGGAGAGGAAGGTAGAGGCAGTAGCCAAGTTCTTGATTGAGAAAACCATATTGACTGAGTTTTGTTTTTAGGGGACGAAATCGATTGATTGAAAATGTACAGTTAATTAAGACCGTAGAGGCTGTATGTGAATGATAGATATCTTTTCAAAAGATTGAATGTATATGGACAAGAATAAGTATACTGAAGACCAACGCTTCTATAATGAATAACGACTTCAAATGATCTCGAATCAAAATGTGATGAAGAGTAAGGGAAAAGGAAAAGAGAAGAAAGTCAGGCAAAGGAAAGCTGATACTTTTTAAAAGAATGAAAATTGATGCATATTTTAAAAATTAATTAATATAATTGAAATGATGCTCTCAGGGGTGGGAACGATGATTTTGCGGGGCAGGATTGTTTCTGGGATGATTTCATGATAAGCGCTGACATACTATGATACCTACTTGGGTATCTAAGTAAGTAAGTAAGTATTCCTTCTTTCTTGCAATTTTAGAAATGCGAGATTATTGAGTAAGTGAGTGGCGTTGGTTGGGATTTTTTGTCTTTTGTTTTGATGAATTGATGAATTGATTTGGGACTTTCTTTCTGGAGATTGGTTTACTATGAAGTCAATCTCGATAGATTAATTACCTAGTAATTAATCCTTGAATATGATTTCCACTCCATATCGATGTAGACTCCATACATACATACATACATACATACCTACGTCCTGACTGACCAAGTCGATTCCTTTCGAGAAACAATACATACCTAGCTACGATTCCCATTTCTTTTCAGCCACAACCACCGCATAGCTAGCTACCTACCTACCTATGTCCCTACGAGCTAAGCCGTTGCCCCTTAATATACCTAACCTTGGAAATCCCTCCTCACATTAGTCATTTAAGCATACCTATATCGTACCAAACCTAGGTAGCTTCATGTCCAAACGAGTCTCGATCCTTCCGTCGTTCCCAAAAAAGCTTTTTCCAACATCTTCCCCTACGCAAAGAAGTAATACCGCAGCTGAAGGAAAGGAAATATACTTTTTGTTTTTGTTTCTTATCTAAAGGCGAAGTTCTTCCATCATTTTTAACTTTCGATAGCTTGATACTCCACGATTAAATCTCGGTGCGTATTTTAACCGTACCTCCATCTTGTCCATTTCCATGTTGTCCGTCTACAGTATCCATTGTTTAGACTTTGTACGCACTCGATGACCACTTAGATATGTTGTCACCCTCAAGGTACTCTCTCGACCTTCGTACCTCGTTATGTGATTGTGAATACGATGGTGATGAGAAAGTATAAAGAGTATTCACAACTCTAAATATCAAATGGAAATGGACATTCTCATTGAAGATCCAATATACAAATAAATAACTTATCATGATCATTAGAAAGAGGTGGAATAAATATAAAGTTCATCTGATTCATGGCAGGAAAGATGCACGTATGGGGGTTTAAAGATTTAAAGTGACAGACCAGACAGCACAGCACAGCCATAAAAATAATTACCCGTGCCACCCTGGATGCTTCTAGATCTCTTGTTTCAACTAAGGGATGTGGCACGTAGAATTATTATTACTGATGTTATTGTGTTGTGGAAAATTAAAAGAGTTGCCGAGGTACCGGTACTAGGTAGGTAGACTTCTTAGCTTTGATATGGGATGTCGACTGGTTTACTGTTATATGCAGACAATCAAGTGGTGAGTGAAAAGAGCTTTTTACTGTACGTGTGTGTATCTTGGTGGATATTTCGGATATCGAATTTCGGACATCGGAAATCTCGGATGTTCGGAAATGAAGTTGTTGGTTACGGTTACATATTGGTTAGCCGAATAAGTTCTTCATTCTCACATTTCACTGTCCCTCAATTGCAATTCTGGATCGGTTTGAACTTCATCTAAAACAAATCAAACTTCATAATTACTACTCCTCCACCGACGTGAATAAATTCACTATGATGTACGGTTTTAATTCCAACTAGATATATACAATCAAGAGAATCAACAATGTCTCTTCAATACCTTTTCAACAACTAATAACACCTCAGAAAAGGCGAGCAACGAGAAAAGAGGTTCCAGCAAAACACGGGGGCGTGATCATAATATTGCAAGAAACACAGATTTGATCAAGTACTTGGAGAAAAACCAAATGGTGACTGTGTAGCGAACCCTAACTCCCTATACATACATTCCAGAGGTCGAGGTTCCTTTAGGTTCTCTAGAGCTTTCATAACTCTGTCCTGGCTCTACTCCTGAAAATTAACCAATGCCTCAAAGGAATATCAAGTAAAAGAGGCCTTACAGGTTCTGAGTGTACATCGCACCTTAATCTTCACCGTTTTGCACGGTAAACGTCTCCAGTCCTTAAAATTTCATCCTCTGCATTTTTTCCCCTTCCTTCCCTCTCCAGCTTTCGAACCAATGGCAAGACCTTTTCACCAAAATTTTGAATATCATCCTCATAATGCAAAAATGCAATCAGAACAATATCAATTCCCAAGCTCTTCAGTAACAAAATTCTATCGGCAACTTGTTCAGCTGTTCCAATCAATTTGGTTTTGAACCCATCGTTGTATTGCACCAAATCCTCAAATTTGCTATCTGCCCACATGCCCTTCTTATTCCCTGTTGATGAACCAGCTTGTTTTGTTGCATCTGAGAAGGCATTCACAGCTTCTCTATCGGCCTTGCCTTGAATTTCGGAGAGTAGCTGTATGGCCTCTTCTTCCGTTTCTTTGACGATAGCAAACCCATTGACAGCAAAATGTATTTTCTCTTCACGGCCGAGCTTTCGCGCTCGCTCTTTGACATCAGCAATTTGCTCTTGGAATCCTTCAAGGGTATTGCCATTCATAAAATAATAATCGGATACCGAAGCTCCATTTTCCCGAGCATCAATTGAATTTCCACCTTGGAAAATAAGAGGATGTGGCCGACCCGGTAAGTTGAGTGGTTTTGGTGATAATGGATAATCATGGAATTGGTAAAAATCGCCCTTGTATGAGAATTTCGGAGAAGTCCAAATGCCTTTTAAACATTCGATGAATTCCCTACTACGTCTGTATCGCTCAGCATGCTCCAGCCACCATTGTCCGATGCTTGTGAACTCTTGCTTAAACCAACCGGAAACAATATTGACAGATATCCTCCCATTTGTATAATGATCGATGCTAGCAATTTGCTTAGCGGCGACGGCTGGATTCCAAGGTCCAGGTAATAAGGCCGCAATGACATTCAGTTTCTTAGTATTATGGAGAAGTGCTTGTGAGAAGGAAACGGATTCATGTTGGTTATCCTACAAACAATCAGTATCAGTTTGTGTGCCAATGATGTGTTCAAGAAACTCACAGCTCCGTATCCTGCCATGAATCGGATTTGCGTGAGAGCATATTCGAATCCAACTTCTTCGGCAGTCTGCGCATATCTCACATTCGATTCGTAGTCCCAACTATCAAATGTTAGTGACCGAAAATTTTCAGCTAAATATAAAGAATACCTTGTTCTCTGGGGAATCTTCGATATAACCAAACCACCGGAAACGTTAGGGACCCAATAAGCGAACTTAACACGGTCTGGTGCATCGTTCAGTCCTGGTTCAGCAGTGAAATGTGTATTGTGTCCATTCGTAGTGACACTATTGGCATATTCAATGAATCTGTTATGGCTGTCACCATTAACATATCCATTGGTAAGTCCATTGGTATGGCCATTGGGTGGACCATCATGGCGAATGACAATTGGACTATTGCTGCTGATTGTGATGGTAGTAGACATGTTTATATGTAGAAGTAGTAGAATATGTGAATCACACTTGATTAAAGAAGAAAGACAAAAAATGAAGAACAAAAGCACTGAAATGAAAATATAAAGAAATACTAGGTAGCTACGCTCTCAAGTAGCTACACTGATACTCACTAACGTCAATATGAGCACTTGTTCGCATCATATTAGAGCTACACAAAAAATTCCGGAGGTAATTTAACCAAGCTTTGGTTGCGTAGGACGTGAATTCTGGCGGGAGAAAAGTAAGTATTGATATCCTGGGCGACGGATGGTGCAATATGCACCCCTCCTTGTGCAAGAGCTTTGCTGCAACCTGAGACTAGTGATTGATCGACAAGACCATCATAATAACAATTATGACAATTTGACATCGGTGATCCGAACCAAGCATGAGTGAATTCAGAGATCAAGTAGTAATACCAATATCAAATTGTATATTATGGAACATTGATAAATCTTGACACGATGAAAAGAAAAGAAGAGACTCACTCAGGAGAGGAAGTTATAATCAATACGCTAACCTCTGAACAGATTAGCATCGTAACTCTTATCTAATCTAATCTAATCTTGAATCTATTTTTCAAAAGTACCACTAGACGTCCCGCGTCCAACAAACTTTTTGATTCGTCGGCGCGTCATATCCATATTCATTTCAATATCTCATTAATTGTATATAAATTTATCTTCTTAGCTTCTCAGCTTCTCAGTCCTAATGGTACAACTATTCTTGGACCATTTACTGAACCATCCCTCAGTCTATCAAGTGCTGCATTTATGCCTTGTAACCCACCATGTGCGACCTCAATTTCAGGAGTCGCCATTCTATTTTGCTCGAATAGTCTTTCCAACCAAATCATCAATCCTTCACCGATATTCGGTGCCTCATGAAATGTCTTGATGGGAACGGAATGATATAGCACTCCTGGAGTTGGTTCCTTTGGCAACCCGGTCAAGCCAACAAGATGCGCTCTTTTCCCTTCTAGTCCATCCTCTGAACGCATGGTTTGTGCGAGAAGGGCTGTACTTTCTTTCCCTCTCGTATCAAGTCCAAAGCGGAGTCTTCCTTTTGTGATACCTTTGACGATGGATATCGCCCTTTCAGTGTCAAAACGATCCACCAAGAGATCTGCACCATGTTTCAACATACGTTCACCGCTTCGGGCAACGTCTATCACTGCAATAACTCTAAGTCCTGCCAGTTTTGCAAGTTGGACTGCGCAACACCCAGTAGCAGATGAACCTTACAACCGTTAGCATTTACCAAAAGTTTTACAGAGATTGCCTCACCTCCCCAAATCGCTATCCAGTCCCCAGGTTTAGGCCTCTCATCTTCTCGGATACTATCAAAGCATTCTACTCTCACATCCTGTGGAATAGAATCTCTAGATATGGAGCGGATTGCCTGGAAAAGATTTGGCCCTTGAATTTTACCCTCACCATTGGCAAAATTTACTCCTAAACATATACCTAACCCAAGGGCTGCGGCAACAAAGGCAACGCCAAGTGGTGCGGCATCGATTGGGCTTACGGTACTTGGAAGCCTGCAAGCATTGAAGTCCGAAACCACTGCATATTGTTGATACGCAGCTTTTCGAGAATCTCGATAATCAGTGGAAATTCCCATAACCTAGAATTGTTAGCAGTTACTTTACTCAGCATTTATAGATTCTTACAGTATCTCCAGGTTTAAATCTGGAATTTGCTTGGGGTGATTCTACCACCTTTCCAGCAAAGTCTCGGCCACTTATACAGGGGAGAGAAGGCAGTCCAAAGCCAAAGTCGCTATTATGAATGGTCAATTAAATGATATCATTTGCTATCAATACACGAAATAATACTTACGGGGCTTTCCAGTCGATTGGATTCAAACCAATAACTTCCACTGCAACAAGCATTTCTCTATCATCCTTTAAGGAAGGTATTGGTTGCTCTGCTGCATGGGTATATCTTTGCTTTGCGCCATGCAAGAGTAAGACTTCTTGATGCGACACATTGTTTAGATTCGAATTGTGAATTGAATCGGATTCCTGGCGGGGAACTTCTGTCTCGTGGTGCAAATAGATACCCTCGGGCTCACTCTCTGGTTCAGGCCAATTGTGAAAGACCTTCTGATACCCATAAGATTCTGGAGTCTTTGGGGGTGTTATTGCCTGATTAACAGATGCCGGTACATATGTTTGTGTTGCAGTCATTTTCTTTTCCGAAGAATAGAAGTTCGTTGAATTGTTTCCTGCTTAATCCAATCGCTCAAAGTTCGACAAAGTTGAGTATATCGACGATTTCAGTCTCACTTGAATCATCTTCTAATTTCGTTCTAGTTCCTTTTGAATTCGGAATAATGGATATATTGTCACGCAATATTTAAGTTCGTTTTTTTGCCAATCGCTATCAAAACCGAGGCTTGAGATTCGTTCACTCCAAAAATCATAGCCAATCTTCGTTATTGCTATGTACATGATCACCCTTATCATAATGTGTATGAATATGCGGAGGTTATGGCGTGACGCACTAAAGACCTCTAATTGTGGATCACCCCGTGATTTTTAAGCACGGCAGATTGGAGTTAGAGCTAGAAAAGGCATCTTATCTTATCAAACTCATATTCCTGCGATTTACTTTGACCAATTTGTTAAAGATTGTTTACTCATTTATCGATCTGGCTAGAATACGTCTTCACTACAGACGAAAAAAATAACTTCCAAAAACCGTGCGACGCGAAAAGTCAACCCTCAGGAGGACCATACCGGTATAACAGAAAAGCCTACTTTCGTAACTGATAAAAGAACACAACTCGGCACCTCCCTATATGTACCTCGTACTCTATTCCTCAAAGTAAAACGAAGTTTGCTCTGCCAATTCGATCATCACTAGACCTCGAAAACTGTCGAACGAAAAATCCGCGAATCCAGAGGTGCTGCAAGCTCTTTATCGATTTCCTCAACTGGACAGCACACCTTGTGATGTTATTATTAATGTTGAGTGCCCTTGGATATCAAGATTTTGATATTTACTTTGATCATACGTACTACGCAGATCGTGTTCTCCATGAAAGCTGCTATACTGGGTGTAGCATCGGTGCGTTCGGTGGACTACCATATTGAAGAACATTTGGCCTGCTTCTACCAGAATAGGAAAAAAAGACATTAACTGTGAGGTATATCTGGTCGGAATGGCCGTCTCATTTCTTCTTCACATTTTTGTGTTCATTCCCATGTCATTGCTTTTTCTGCGACAATCCCAAGCTCACTCATCGTCCCTTCATCTCCCAGTTGTTTCGTTCTTCGGTATGAGCTTTGTAGCCGGATTTATACGCGAAAACTTCTTTTTCGTTAATATCGCTTGCATACGTCGCAGATACTTGATGCGTGCAATGGGCCAATCGATCGTGCATTCAATTATTGGTGGTATCTTTTTTCTGTAAATTCCAGCTTGCTCTCGGGTGGAAAGTTACACGGCATTGTTGAGGATTTTTCTTCAACTCTATCCTTGAAACACCAAGTTATTCGTCGGCATATGATAGGTAGGGAGTTTTGTCCTTTGATGAAGCCCAATCAACATGATAAGGTAAACAGATAAATTCTGTGACATCTTTCCTCGAAGTTCGAAGCACTGGTCTATTCTTTTAAGCATAATTTATTCTTAAATGATAGGTCTACAATGGCAGACAACCCCCCTTTTTACGATTTTATTCCACCATTTCCACCATTGCGGAGAAGTCAATAACTGCTGAGGCACATTGCAAAGTTGACACATTGAATTGAACATTGCCGCTCAAGTGAGTAATTGGCGATGATGTATTTTAACCAGTTGTTGTTCTGGAAGTGTTCCCAAGTTTTGAATCGTCGGCATACGTTTACCTAGGCATGAGAAACATTATTGGAGAATTCGGACAATAGGGAAATTGAGCCTTTCAATGCCAGACATACTAGTGGTAAATAAAGTGGAGAATATTCGGCACTTTGGCTCAAACTTCATTGTTGCTTCTATTTTCGTGGTTGGGGGACCCCTAAGGTTGCAGGAAGACGGCTCTAGTTGACCATATAGTATTTCCTTCGCCAATACGTTCACATGAAGTAACATGTTGGCCAGAAAAATAGTAGTCGAGAGTAGGAAACCTTATTATCCACAAGGGTTTGCTCCGCAACCTTACTGAGAATGTCACCAAAATAAATTGAATACTTGCTAAAAGATTCTCCGTCGGTACATGAAACAGAAACATGGGGTCTTGTGGGTCCGAAATAGCCAAGAACAATGTATCCAGGGCTCCTAGTGGCACAAAGATGTTTATGTCCGACAACCTCTGGAAGTGTAAATACCATATTGCAATTAGATGTTGCCGATGTATAAGTATTGTCAACTTCACTACTTTCACAACTCTCCATTCCAAAATCGCCACAGTCTTTCATTTCGTGCCCTTAACCACCAGCAAAATCTTTTCACTCATTTGAATAGTCACTCATTAATTCTTCATCAAACATGTATACCTTAACCATCCTCGCTACCGCTCTTGCAGCATCCGTCCAAGCTGCACCAGCTTTACTTCGCCGCGACAGCTGGGGAGGTGCACTTTCTCTTGGTCCTACCACCTCTCACATTCTCCATTCCACCACTACTCTTATTCCGGGAACCGCACCTTCCACTCAAAACGGCGAACTTTTCCTCTGGCCAGGTATGTCGAACGGTACTGGCGATCTCATTCAAACCACTCTCGAATCCTGGCCTTCCAACGACTGGTGTGGTGCCACTACGGGCCAATGGTGTGTCCGCGCTTCTCTATTCGGCTGGTTCGGTCAACTCGATGGTGTAGGAGCTGCAGTTTCTGGAACCGATCAGGTTTTGATTGATTACGGATATAATGCCACCTCTGGTAACTGGACACAAGTTGTTACGAACGGACAAACCGGCGCAGAACTAAGTTATTTCTCTTACCCCTCGGGACTTATGACGGGATGGGGAACCGGCACAGAATGCAATGACGACTGCACGGGTACAGTTGCCAAGCAACAATATCTCAATACGACTATCACGCTTGCATCTGCGGACCCAGACTTCGGAGCTACTTTGGGAGTTAGTCAGGGAACTACATACACTGGTCTTACGAGTGAGCAGGGAGGGTTGATCTGGAAGATTGCTGAGATCAATGTTCCTTCTATGTCTTAAGTGCAAGGGCCATGTCGTTGTAGGAATGGAGGATATGGAGAGCAAAAGGTGTAGGGTTAGTAGGAGTTTGATTCCTGTATTTATTTGATAGCAACAAGGCCATCGTGGATGATTGTACATACCTTTTGACTAAAACGGATCCCTGGGACACATCTACCTTTCCCAAAACAACCATTCATTTGTGAACTCGAGCAAAGTCTTCAACAACCATATCTACACCTTTTGTAGGCCCTGAGAAATTCATCTGCCACTTTCGATCACCTCTAGGCATAATTCTAACCAACACTTTATTCTTCGGCATCGGCATAGATGATATCATTGGAATAATTTCCCGAGTCTCCGTCCATATACTATCTATAGCTACCAACTTCAAATCAAAGCGAAGCAACACTAAAGCCGTAGAAGCCATAATCTCAGTACTAAAAAAGTAACAGCCTGGACAAAGCACAGTCCCACCACTAAAAGAACGAAACACCACTGGATTTCTGCGTTTTTCGCCAGGCTTTCGTAGACATCGTCGGTGGCCAAGCATTCGCGGTTGAACCCCACACTGATGTTTTGGTGTGGTGAACTGGGAAATTCGTCATCACGGTGATACCTTTCTTCGAGAGATATAAGCTGTCGAATAGTATATCTTTCATTACTACCCGAGCAGATATGTCAATGTACACATAACGTAAAGTCCCTTGCTATGTCGCGAGGAGGACAGGACACACAGTTTTAACTTTGGCTAGATGGACAGGATATAATCTATTGTCATCAACATGGACCAGCTATTAGTAAATTCCAAATTGCGGAAAAGATGCAGCATCTATGACAGCTATATGCGGGGAACCAAAGTTGATACTGGAGGATGAGGGAGAAGTGTGTCAAAGAGTTCCGAATTTATAGAAAGAAAGATTCACCAAGGCATACTTAGATCATATACTGCACCTTCAGTATATCAGATGTCAAACCAACCCGTCAAGAGCCCTGTTCATTGTTAGATCCAATTATTTGGCTTTGCCATTTTGATTTGCTACCAATTTCTCGGATCCAAATCGAATCGCATGATAATAATATTGAGGTATCTTGGAAGTTCCAAGCGAGAGCCATGTCGTTTGTTTGGACGTGTCAGATCATCCCGAATGTGCATTTGTATTTTATCACAATTACTTACCCTGCTTTATCCCATATCGCTTTATTCGTTAACATAGTTCGAGATACAACCTCCGATCCCCAACATCTGGCTCTGATCAGAGCTGATATCAATGAAGTTCAACATGCTCAGCGACCAACTTGTCGACATGAATATCTTTAAGGCGCTATCCTGCTTCGGATTGTACTTCGTAATCGATGCTTCTTCCAAAAGGAAGTATGGATTTACCCTACCCCATCTTCTAACAATGAAGGGCAAAATTGGTCATCGATTTGAAGATGTTGGGGAATAATGATAAAAAAGTATATGGAGACGATACTAATAATGGTAACAAAACCAAGATGAATATTTCAAATGCAAATAGGTGCTGAAATGAGATTTATGAAGATGATATTGGTTCAGGGAAGAAAAATAGGATACATAATCAGAAGAGGCTTGCGAGCTTAACTACCTTTAGGAATTGCCGAAGAGTATGGTAATTGAACCTCAGGGTATGACTCCTATTTAGAAGTACCATGAATTCAAATCTGTGAAGATTGTTTCTGGTAGCCAGAGGCAATTAAAATGGGTGGACCAGTTGCTTCACAATTCCTGTAATTATCGTGTCAACGGACTGAGCTGCAATGATATTACGTAGCTAGAAGTTGAGATGTTCACACACATTCCATCCGACTACGGATGTGAATTCGAGTGTTCCCCTCAAAAACGGGGAAATGGTGAGATGATGAGACATATGTGTTAGGAACTCAGGGTTGGTAACTACTCTATAGCTAAGATAGGCGTATTTAGGGCTCGTTGTATATTATTATGCATACTGTCAGCGGGCCAATCTACCTATTTAACGGAGTGTATGCATTTCCGTCGTCTATCTCTTCTAACCGAAATCGTTGATGAACACTTCAAGTTTTCCTATGAAGGTCGTTCAAAATGGTTTTTTTACCATATTGAGTTGTCTACTCAGGCACGCCATTTCTTCTCTCGGCCGAATTTTCTTTCAAAATCTTCCACATCATCTCTAGCTGAATTACAGCATAACGACGCCCACTCCACTACCCGCATCATGAATTCTATTCAACTTATCCACGCCACCTGCGATATTGTTCGCCTTATAGTTGTACAAATAATAATGTAATTGACCATCGCCGGCTCCGAATTTCTGCTGTTCTAAGAACAAAGTGTTATCCATAAGCGTCAACGCGTTAAAGACATCGAATTTGTATTTCTTGGCAATGATAAGAGCGTCATGAACGAGCTCATTAAGACGTTTGCCGAGATCAGCTCTAGAGGCTGCTGGATCAAGAGCAAGGGCTGAGGCATAATAGAATAGATAAGCGGCGCGAACATTAGTGTGCTTGGGGTTGCCAATGACGGACGATTCGAGACAATAGAAAGAAAAGAAATCAGTGAGTTTCTTCGTCGTGGGGTCCTAGAGGATATGTTAGTTTGTAGTGCAATGAGGACCAAATGATAGAAAATTACCTCAACGACATAACACCAGATGACTTGTTCAGCAAGGGTCTCAATCTTGTTGAAAAGCCAATGTTCTATCTCTTCCCTAGTGAAAACTGGCGCCATATCAAATTTCGCCAGGTACTTTTTGCAAAGTTCCAAGACACCATCAATGTCTTTGGCTTCCATAGGTCTCAATCCTTTAGTGGATGTGTTGGATGGTAGAGCAAATTTACGAACTTGTCGATCTGGCGTACTTCCCGGAGGCAGTGGACTGAATTTGACCTCGTGTAACTTCTTCCAATCCAACGAACGATGGTAATATCTGCATGTACTGACTGGTTTAGGTAACACCACACCAGCAGTGTATATTGCCTGCCATGTTCCTTCTAGGTTACATCTACGTGTGATCTCTTTGATGAGAACGGGCGCCAATCTCTTCGCTCGAAGCTTCTTGTGGATACAAAGGAAGTTGACCTCGGAGGCTTTAAGGGTCTTATTTCGTACTCGAAGTGCGACTGGGATAGCTGATATAAAGGCTACTAACTTTCCAGATACGGTAGCTCGAACACCAACGTGCCATTCCTTACTCCAACCTGGTGACATAAGTGCCCTAAATTGTTAGTGAAAGCCGTTCCAAAAATTAAATCCATGTCTTACCATCTGAGGAATGATTTTGAGTAGTTGAATCGAAACATAGCTTCATCATCTTCAACATAGTGGCCGTATAATAAATCAAAAACTTCTTGCAAAGCCTCGTCACTTATCATATCCATTGTGACCCAATGAAATCCAGCTACCAGTGGACCTGGTTCTTTGGGGACTTGTTCCACATCAATAATCTTGAATGGGCCCTCTTCAATAATTTCAGAGCTTTCTCCAAACTTAGGAACAGGTTGTGTTTGCCAAAACTTGTATGCGCCCATTTCCTTAACGTTCTTTCCACTCGAGGCCAATCCAGTCATGATATCTTCCAAGCTAAGCTTTCGCACAGCTTCTGTAGCTTGCTTCGAAGAAAGCTCGCCATCTACAGCACCAAGTTGTTGTGCGAGTGCAGGATTTAATGCGAGAATATCTTGAATTTGAGATTTACTCAGACCCGCGACAGCTTTTGAGAGGTCTTCTCTGGTAGGTTTTTCGCTTGGTCCATCTGAGGAAGATCCCACTCCTAGTGCGGCCTTTACCTTCTTTCGCTTTGACTTCTTCTTTTTACCAGTAGCTGGTGTGCCAGTTGCGCCGGTGGTTGTTTCGTCATTGTCTTCTTCATTTTCGGATTCGACCTGTGCTTGGGTTGAGGAAGTTTCTTCAGGGGTATTTTCAGATGCAATTTCTTTGCCCTTAGGCTCGAGAGGTGCAGAATCTGCCATTTTTGGGTTAATGTATAGAAAAAAATAGGTATGTAATACTGGATAGGAATGTAAGGTGTTCTCAAATTTGGAAGTGGGAAGCTTGTTGGGCGGGGCGGGGTTATGACGCTAAAATTTGATTTAACACAAAAAGCCCGACCAATCCAAAATGGGCAATTCAATTGACCCACTAAGTACCAAAGGGGAAGCGGTAAAGCAATATTGTATTTTATTATATCTACTCAATTCACACATACCTACCTATTCATCTACACTACGCAGATATGCACTATATACACCATTACCAACACTGTATTATTTACTCAAAAAGTGAAGAAATAAACTATTGAGCAAAGTGGGAATATAAGCACTTTATTATAGTGTCATCTCTCTAAATAAAAATCATTTGTTTGTCCCCTTGACACCTTCTATGTTATATGTTATACTTATATATACAGCAGATCTATGTACACATGACACTCAAATAGCACTCAAATGGTACATTGTCCGTATCCTCACCACTAATAGCTTGCTAATCATGGCATTACCCCTCCGTTGTCGAGACCAAATGCTTTAAACTATAGCATCGGGAAGTCAGTAATGGCCTCCTTCCAATGTGTAAAAGGGCTATGGATCAAATGAGGAGAGTGAATGAAGCTTCCAAACAGAGTCGGACTCTCAAAAGGGGGGTTTTGAGGATATCATGTATCGAATCTGTTCAGAAAGTGAAGAGGGATATCATAAACATTAAAAGGCTGTGGAGCGCAAAAGGAAAAGGACTGATTAAGCTTACAACTGCTAGGGATAGAGGCGCGTAGGTGAGGACCGTACTATGAGCTAGAATCCAATTAGCAAGGACATAAAATTACTTCCCTGGTGGTCTGTGATTACTTACCTCCATGTGCGACTATTTCTTGTCGAATGATCTTATCACTTCCAGTCTTCCATATCGAAATGAAAGCCCCATCACCCATATCAACGGTATTCCGCGCTTTCATCTTCTCCAACAAGCCCATGTCTATCCCACTTTCCATGGTACCATTTGCTGCTGCTGCAAACAACCCTTGTGAATGATACCACGGAATCTCGTAATCATCTAAAGCATGGATAATAAATAATCGCACCCGCTTGCTAATTTTCACAAAATTCGTAAGGCGTGAGGTGGAGGGCCATTTGTCGTTCACATAGCTGATGAAGAGTTTCTGCAGCGCAGGGTATGGACGCAACGGTGACAGCACTGGTATCCAGCCGGCGATGGAGTAGCTGGTCAGTAAGTTTGAAACATCTGTAAATCCGGCGACAAGTACAACACCTGCAAATTCAATTTTTCGCATGGCAAAATGTTCTATAACGCCACAAGCAACTGCTGTTCCTAAACTCTGTCCTAGAACCACAATTCGAGATGATGGAATTTTGGCAATGTTCATAGCCCAGTCGACTGCCGAGATACCATCTAAGATGAGTCCTTCCTCGGTAGGGGAACCAGTTGAGCGGCCAAATCCTCGATAATCAATGGCTAAAATGTGAATATCTGAGGTACTTCCGTCAGGCATCGCCCGATACGAAGCTGTTCGTTCTCCCTGAGCCACGTTTCCAAATGTCTGTCTTACAATCAGCTGACAGGCTCACATATTAGAAAGAAACCATTTATACCCCGTGAACTTTCATCGTTAGCGCATAGAAGATGGATGATCTGAACAAGACTTACAATTGATAATAAGTCGAGCGTTTGGATCATCTCTCAATAGTTCGAATCCCTTCGTATGACTTATATCATTCACGAACCCCGAAGGTTGCTTCAATATCTCCGATTCATGCTTAGCATAAAGGCCTAGGGGCATTATATGCCAAGCGTAGATAGTCTCCCCATCCACAGTACTGAAATTGAATGGCGATACCTGATTCTCTGTGCTAAAATTCAGCAATGGAGGATATTTATGTGGCCAATACTACTGACTAGCGAAGCCAAACTTTTCTGGCTTATCTATGTCTGTTGCCCAGGCCTGTGGCAGATGTAACTTGTGCACGTACATAACACTTGAAGTATGAGCAAAAGGACATATGCATTATTGAATCGGGATGTGTGACTTACTGTCTTTGCAGACATGGATTTGTCAAGGCAAGCAATGCTAAAGCATAAAACGAAATTCCAAGAAAAAGGGTAAGGTATGCTTTCTTGAAGATAGGCGCCAGGGGGGCCATGCTGTGAACGACAAAGGCTTAAGACAGGAAAAGCTAAAAGAAAAGAGTAAAGAAGGTCAGACTGGTTACATGAAGGGATGTTATCAAATAATTTGCCGTAAGCATTTTAGGAGAGAAGACTGAGTATATATCAACATGTTGGCCATGAGAGATAGAGATGTTGCCCCTCAGCCGCGCGCTGATATATCAGTGATAGAATAGAATTACGAATAGATAGATACCTATTGAGTGAACCATAAAATCTGATGAAAAACAAGGAATTAATCATTGAATACCGGTATCTATGAATCATCTAGCTTTGGTACTACAGATACCTGGGTAGATATATGTTTGTGGGTGTGTCCGGAGTACGTATGATAGCATCGATAGAATCGATGGAAAAAGAACTTACAAGATCTTCCTGTGAAGCTTCAATGATCCTTCTTCTCTATGAAATCTCTCTTCATTAACTTTCAACTATGATCTTTAAGTAATAGGAATTCCAAAAGTCGTCGTAGTCTAACTGAAGTTGTACTGGCAGCAAAGTGTAGGTTGTAGGATCACTCGGTTGTTTGACTGAAAGAAGAGAAATCCCAAAGTTTGATGTTCCAGGGCGCTGCTTATGATATGAACGAACCACACACCAAATTCATCACTCTCGCCGCGCTTCACTTTATTTCACTTCACACTTCACTACCTACTTTACCTACAACTTCGACTCAACCTTATTTAATTACTTCTTCCACCACCAAAAATCTGTAAGACGCGTATTTAAATAAATCGATTACTGTCACAAAAAGCTGAACGCTCCAAGAGTTCTTTAAAATAAGCAAAAAATCATGGAAAGAAAGAGAAAATTACCTGCGAGGTCTTCTCGTGGAGGAGAGCCTGCGAATAAAAAACGAACTGCTACTCCTCCAGATCGATCAATTTCAGCAACTCCACAACCACCCATTGAAGAAACTCTTCCAAAGAGCATTGTTGCCGGTATGCCTTTGCCTACTGTCGATGAGCCTCAATCCGACAATCTTTCTTCTAAAGATTTTCAAACAATTTCCGAAAGGTAAGTTTTCTACTTGATGCCCAGTTTATTGAAGCTGGTACCAACATTTTTACAGCGGAGTTCTTGCGGAATCACTACAAAGATCACGACAGAAATGGGTCAGCGAAGGTATATTTGAGAAATATTGGACGAAACCGACGAAGAAGAAGGGTGTTCCCGCAGAACCTCTGAACAATCCAGGAAAGGATACGATGACGAAGCTTGGAACATGCCAAATCACCATCGAACCTCATGTATTCGATGCTACTATGTATGCTATTAAGGAACCAAAGTCTGCCTTTCAATCTACTCAACAACAACAAATGTATCGCCCAATTATTCAGTATGGCCCTCCGAATGGAGTTATGCCACCACTTGCTCCCACACAAGCACCAAGTCCGGCACAACAAAAACCAATCCAGACAACGCAACCAACAGTACAAACTATGGCTCCAAATCATCCTGCGCCGACCGCCCCAATGGTTCTGAATCCTCTTCCTCCTGCGCAAGCACCACCGATGAGCAGCGCTCCAATGAATGGACAAACCCCTTCACAGGGTCCAAACAACCCGAATACCAATTTATCTCAACCGATTAGCACAGCCCAACCAGTCCAACCAGCCCAGCCAAACAAGAGTACAGATCCTGTTATTCAAATGTTAGCAGAGAGAGCTGCGACCGATCAGCAGTTGAAGGGCTTAATGAGAATCGTGGCAAATGGTGAAGCAACATCTTCTGAACTGAGACAGTTTCAAAATCACATTGATGAGTTGAATGCGATATCAAAGGCACGCCAAAAGTCTGCTGCTCAAACCGCCGCCCAACCACCCATGAACGCCAACTCTCAACCACCACCACCACCACCGTCTACAACTCAACTTGGTGGACCACCAAATGCACCGGTCGCTAAACCTGCTCCACCACCGACACCCGCTCCCATTAGCGCACCACCTCAGCAACCTCAGGCCCTTCGATCGAAAGGTCCAGTAGCTCCACCTAAGCCAGATATTTCTGGTGTTGTGTTCGAGTTCAATGGAGGTAACGGTGATCGGTACCTTTTCCCGAAATACAGTATCCTTGACTATCTTCCCGGTGGCCAAGTTATAGCCTCATTCCTCATTGTTCGCAAAGGTAGTAGCAGCGATTCCACCTCGTACGACCCGGAGCTCGATTATTACCAGCCAGTTACTATTCGTCTCTATACCCACCAAGGCAAACAACTCGACTCGTTACAAAAGGTCGTTGCTTCCCCGGACGAAGTCCGTAGATATATGGAGGATATCATGGATAACACGACAAGAGCCGAATATGTTCTATTGGCCATGCGTCTACCTAAGGACACTGAACCCGAAAAGGAAGGCACACCAGCAAATTCTTCAGATCAGCCAGAATCGGACGCCAACAACGCTAATTTACCACTCTGGCAAACTACAAATGGACCACCGCCCCCACCAGTAGCAAAGCTACCAAGAAAGATTCTCACGGAAGAGGAAAAATATCAATCTTTCATTAAGTCAGTTAGCTGATCTCTACTTGAATGTGTCTATAGAATAGGCAAGAGATTTTCATTTGTTTGTATTACTATAATTAGAGGGCGCAATATGGAATGAAACGGAAATATGGATGGATTAGGACACTGGAAAACGGTGGGGAAAGATGGAGATACTCAAAATACATTTTTACAAAATGATGGGAGGCAAACAGGGGGCTGGATAGGATGGCGTATCAAGGCATAGGAAAGCCCATTTACTTATACCTTGGGTCAAAGATTTCTTTTTATTCACGGTCTAACTTATATTGATTTAATGCACTGAGGTATGATATTTGAAGGTTGAGGAAATCATTATAAATAGCGGGTGTAAATGTATTCTAGGTTGGAAGATGATGGGCAGGTGACCAAATTAGGCGACTAAATTAGGGGAGATAATACAACTATGCGGGCTCTGAAGCCCTTCTATTACCATGGGAGTTCGATGTATGATTCTCTTCACTCTCCTTCGCTTGCCCCGATATGTTAAAAAATCACATGTTTGAGATGTATCATTATATACTCGCTTCCGTCATTTGTTTCTCTCCTTTGCTTTCTTCACGTCAATCAAACCCTGATCATCCACATCCACTCACGCCCCAATACCTCCCATCTTGCAAGCGCAAACGCTAAACCGGATAAACAAAGAACAACTCCGAAAAAGGAAATGAACAGGGAAGGGGCTACTCGGGAGAGTATAATGGAAGCGAGAGGGACACTGAGGAAACACCTATATTGTGAGAGAGTTAATATTTGGCTTTGTTCTCGTGAACTTAGATGGGTGGGGTATCGAAGCGATAGCAAGTTACGAAAGGGAGGGGAAAGGGGAAAACATACGCAATAGCGACTCCAACCTGACTAGCGCCCCACCATCTCGCATACACATGCGAAGGACACAGTGCAGCTATACAAAGGGGAGCTGCGCTCATGACGGCGCCGGAACCGAGGCCAGAGAGAGATGCGTAGAGGTAGAAGAGGATGAGCGATGTGGAGGAGGCGCTAGTGGAGAGGAGAGAAGTAGGTAGGAAGAAAGCGAAGTTTGCGAGGAGCGAAATGAAGATTAGACAGAGGAAGACGGTATTGTACGGGCCGAGGTGGTCGGAGAGCGGGCCGGAGAGGAGACGTCCGAGGATGGAGCCGCTAGGTTTGGGGGTTAGTTGTGGGGATTTTTCAGTTCTGTGGGGATGGAATATGGAGGTGATTAGGGGAAGTGAAGAAGGGAGACTAACGCGTTTACAATCGCGACAACGTTGAAAGAAACAGAGGTTGAAAATCCCTGTTGCAATGCGTATGTGGGGAGGAGACCTATGGCGCCTACGAGTACGAATTCGAAGACTGGATAAAGGTATTGTTAGTCGTATTGGTTTTTGTCAATATGTTATTCTTCGTATGGGGGAGAGACATTAGGGCAGATGTAAAGGAAGGTGCGTGATGCACTTACGCGCGATACCAGCCATACACCAGAGAAACCTTCTATCACGTAATAAACTCCAATCTCCCTCAACCTTTTTCTCGTGCCAGAACTTCCACCACGGAGCTTCATTTCTCGTATTGGTCGAAGCGGTACTGACATTACAATCTCCATCCTGCCCCCGGTGTCCGTACTCGTTCCGAGTTCCCTTTTTCCGCAACCCCCCACAAGGCAAGAAAGCCAAGAATCCCACTGCAACCAGCACTCCCACGCTCCCAGCCACGATTCTCATAGCATCGCCCCATTCTAAGCTTTCCAGCACAGCTTGAAATACAAACGTAAAGATGATTCCACCGGTCGGATTGCCCACTAACGCAATGCCTGTCGCTAGTCCTCTGTAGCCTGTCCCTTCAAAGGTGTTTAACATCGCGTTCGCTACCGTACAGAGGAGCGCCATGCCTATGGCACTTAGAACTCCATATACCAGGAGAAAATGAAAAAGAGAAGAGCAGATGGAGAGGAGGAGGAGGGAGAGAATGTATATGAGAGAGCCTGGAATTAGGAGAGGAAGAGGACCGTAGGTATCGTAAATGGGTCCAAGAGGGAAGAACAGAAGCAATGTGAAGAAAACATTGAGAGCGGGAATGAGGGAGAGAATCGGAAGTGGAGTATTGGGGAGGAGGTGTACAGATAGGTGTGAAAGGATGATGCCGGTGCTGTTATAGAAACCCCAGGTTGAGAGAGTGAGTGTGAAAGAGGAGATAATTGTTAAGATGGGGTTGAAGGAGGGAGAGTGGGCTCTACACGAGAGAGTTGGCGATACAACAGTAATCCCTTTTTCTTGGTCATTCGTGATTGACGATGGAGGTTCTGGAGACTTGATGGGTGGATCAATAGCTTCGGCAGTGATAAATGGAAAAGATCTGGAGGATTCCGATACTGCCATTGTCCCAGCTTTCCGCATTGAATACCACTCTGAGCTTTTGATGAAATTTCCCAGAATCCAAACGACTCTTAAAGATGATTCTTTGAACAAAGTTCCACTCGCTAGGATTGTAACATTTCAATCATCAAAGCAGAAATAACAGACACAAGCTTAACGCATAATATACAAGTATATACAATCACAACAAGCCGCGACAACCGCCATCTGTATTCATAACATGCAGGACAACATCGCATACATGTACACTTCATCTTCTGCGCTTGCTTTACTTACTTTTTGCATACCTGCTCTCTTGTATGCACATAATGAGGCAAAAGTAGCCAAGGAGCAGCATCAAACAGGTCGATATTTCAGGGGCAAAAGTGCTTTATGCAAGCACGACATGTGTGCATAGTACGTACATGTAAGAAATGCGGTCCAGGAACCAACGCATGCGCCTAGCTTTGCTGGTATGGCATCTGGGCGCCTACCAGGAACGAAAGAAATATGGAGAAGGCGGCGATTTGCATGTACGGCATTGAACGAAACAACGCGCCGTAAAACTGCGGGTTATTTGTTGATGGGGATAATTTGGAAAGAAATTCGATTTCACAGGGTGAATTGGGTAACTATTTTTGGTCCCGAGTTTACGCTGCCCAAGTGTAGAATATTTGACAATTCAAAACTACGGCAATTCGGCTCGAAACTTGGCAGGGCCGAGCTCGAGGTTGCGATTGATGGTTGGATGAAGCCTGCATCAAGATAGTATGCAATAAAGTTTGAACAAAGTCAATACCCGTGCTACTAGACCGCTCTTTGCCACCTCTTTTCTTTTGGCAGTTAACAGAAAGTAGGGCGTTGTCCACACTTGTGAGGACCCAAACGATTGGCTGTACAGTGTAGTCTCCAATATTCGAATTTTGTTTGAATGTTAAACGTGATATTCTTGAAACTTGTGGTGGACATCACCTCAATATAAAATACCACCCAATGGTCCAAGTGAGTACACATCACCCGAACAAAGCCGCGTTATGGAAACACTCAAATATCAAACGAAATCCTTCAACCACGTACTTGGACCTAAAGTTAAGCAATGTCCCACGTTTACTCTCCAAAGAAATTTCGAGGATCTAGAGCCTTTACATCCACACCTTCGAGCTCATCTCCCATCACCATTCCAGCAAGAATCTTTCCAGTTCCTTGAGAATTTTGCACTCCCCACTCATCGTGACCCGTCGCTATCCATAGTCCTGTTACACCTGGAACACCCCCCACGATTGGGCCTACTGCTTCTCCCTCTGCATGTTTTTGAATCTGGGGCCTGAAGCATGCTTGGCCTAGCACGAATTCACCATTTTCAATTTCTGGGGAAATTGTCGATGCAGCGTTTCGTATGCTCGCAATCATATTTGGGTCCACTAGGACTTTGTTTGTA
The DNA here is from genome assembly GCA_004786145.1 of Botrytis paeoniae. NCBI lineage: Eukaryota > Fungi > Ascomycota > Leotiomycetes > Helotiales > Sclerotiniaceae > Botrytis > Botrytis paeoniae. The sequence goes on along the minus strand of PQXI01000200.1, from coordinate 25,881 downwards.
CTTTCTGGTAGTGGTGGATAATCGCTGGGGCCACAAATATAAACAATCTCTTCGAGGTCAAATGGTGAGCCGAGACGAGGGTAAATTTCTATGTTATCTATGATAGTTTCCTTGTCCTTCCATTGCATAGAGTCATTCATCTTATACTCTGGGGATTCTTTCGAGATTGGCGGGTCGAAAATCGGGAATAAAACGTAAGGACTTAGTGAATTTGAAGGTTTCATCAAGATACTATGGCTCCTAACGCCATATACTGGAATACGAGGAAGCAATTTAGATGACCAGGGACCGGCTGCAATGATTGTATCAGTTGCATGAATTTGCCTCTTGATTCCTTGTTCACTATACTCGACGGAACGGACTGCTTTGTTGTTCGAAGAATAATTAATCGATGTAGCAGGTGCTATGATGACCTTCACACCTTTAGCCTGTGCGAGGGTCAAAAGATAGTTGGTGAAAGATTTTGGATGAACTTGAGCAGTGTCGTCTGGTTTACCAATCTCGGAGAATTCTTTGATGCCAGACCTATTAATCCATTTCAATGTTTCAAAGCGATCGATACTTTCATTCGCTGAAGTGTTGTTTCGTGTATCAAAGGCCACATCGGCGCAGTGAACACGGCGATAACCCCAACACAAAGTCCCCTTATACTTTTCAGCGAGTTCAGTATGCAATTTGAAACTAAGAGGAGCGAGACCAGAGGGTGTTGCCCATGATGCTAATAAGCCTGGTTGGATTTAGAACATAGTTCAGCAAATGATCCAAGTTCCCGGGGACCATTACACTTTCGTGCATGGAGTTCAAATTCTGTGTCACTAACCTCCAGCTTTCCCAGAAGATCCCCCGGCTATTTCTGTAGCTTCTAGAATTGTAATGATATGAATCGATGGATCATACAGCCGATGTTGAGTTAGCCAGTAAGCTGTAGAAACACCAATGATACCACCACCTAATTCACATTAGGAAGAGACCTAAGAAAGACCAGCTGAAAGTACCTATGATAACAATATTTTTGGCATCTTGTCCAATGTCACCCATCTTGACAATTTGAAAGAATGGTCGTGAAAGGATTCCAAGTTCTTGCCAAGGCAACGAAGAAGTAATGAGGAAATGTGTTTTTTGCAAGTCAGGAATTGATGAGGGGACCTTGTATAGCATAAAATATCTTAGATATTAGCTAACAAGTTGGAATGAATGATACCAAGACCCTCGAATTGATCAATCTCCATACAATCAATACTTGTCGTATCATTCCAACCCAAACAAAGCAGGTCGCTTGAAGGCATTCCCTGTACTTGCAGAATAAGGTTCAACGTATGATTCGACAATGAATCAAATTTGGAACTCTCCGCTATCGCCCGCATCGAATTTCCATGTCTTGGGTGGTACAAATGAGTTATATCTTCCTTTTTCAACAGAAGCTGCGTCGACGTCTTACAATTGAAGGGTTCTGTCAAGAAAACCCCCAAGGCGGTCAAATCAATGGCAGAATTGTCGTGACTTTAGGTTGGTGTAGGGTACCCTACGAGCCTACCTCCCTACCTCAGCCTACCTCACTACTCATGCGCGATGAGCGAAGTAAATTGCACACTAATTAAGCAAAACCTTATATTCAATGTTTTAATCCAAATTTGATAATCAAATGCGTTCAATGTTCCAATTCGAATCCAACAATTGAATCCTTTTCATGTTCTAAGTTAGATTAGAGATTCGACTACGTTTGATGTTCCAAGTCAGTTGAGATATTCAAATACATATCTGACAAAACCATTCTGGTGTGGTTTACGTTGTCCATATGGAGCCTACCCTCACTGTTCTGCTCTTTACACCTCCTCACTACGGCTTTAGTTATGCCAATATCGAGACAGAAGCATATTGAAGTTAAAGTTACTGTAGCACCACATGCAGACTGACAAGAGACTGCTATTGACAGTACCCTGGGCTACCCCCAAAGGAAGGGCAATTTCCATAGATCTCCAATCCAACCATTCGAAAGTTCGAGATTGCTAGGAGTTCACGAGGAAAGAAAGGCAGTCGATGATGTCAAATTTGGTGCTGTGACAATCTTAGTGATCTTGATTCGTTCGGCGCAATCCTATTGCGCATGAATATCTCGTCCTTTGAGATGCTACCCAAAAGCGACAGTATCTGAGCGGCTAGGTCTCACGTTTTCGCAGGAAATATTTAGTCTCAAACGAAAAAGGCGGCGCCACATTCTCAACTTTCTAAGACATTCTGATCTTGCCAAGAAAACGTTGAAATTTTGGTGTGTTCACATATGGTCGATCTAAATCGCATTATATATTTCATTTCGTTTTCAGCACTTAGGTCACCTGCATCTCCTACCATCGTCGACGCAAACACTTTTGAATAGGTTTCTTTATTCTCTGTTAAATATTTCCTCGCAATAATTCTCAGTGGTATTTCGAGCACTTTCTTCTAAAGCACATATACCTTCAAACAAAATGGCAGAGAAAATTATACAACTGGAGCCGACGATGGAACAACAACCACTTGCTATTCCGCAAGACCAACAGCCCCAGGAGCAACAACCGCCACCATCGAGCTATTCTAGCCCTGACGTCGTTGAGCAGTCAGAATGGTCAAATAGTATCTGGAATTGCTTCTCCCCAAGCTCACTTTGTACTTAACCCCCCATCCCGCACTTCTGACTGTTCCAACCAAACTAATGCTCTCGAACCCTCAGGTCTCAAAGCGTTCTTTTGTCCATGTTTTGTTTACGGCAAGACTCAACATCGTATCAACAAAGATCCCAATCTCATGGGATATTCACGATTTAATAATGACGTATGTCGTTATATGACAAATGGTTAATTTCATACAAGCTGACTTCTGATAGTGTTTTATATGGGCGGGTGCTCAATGGTGCGGTCTAGGAGCCGTATTCACCGTTCTTCAACGACGCCAAATTCGAACGGAATATGGGATTGGAAAAGCAGGAGAGGGAGAGATTAAGGACATGGCTTTGAGTTGGTGTTGTCATTGTTGTGTTCTGATGCAACAGGAGAAGGAGGTTATCATGAGGAATCAGGGTAGTGATGTTTTTCTACAGGGGTATCAGAGGACGGAACCGATGGTGATGGCACAAACCGATTGATGATAGAGGGGCTCTAGCAGGACGGCAAAATTGGGATACCAAATCACGCGAATGAAATCATGCATTGAAAACACTTATAATCTAACACCTTATAATAATATCAATTTCAGTTTCAATCCAAAAAAAAATGAATGATATGGTGCAAATACATACGGATAGATCTAATTCTTGTAAGTATATTTGTTAACCTTCGACTCAAAATAATGATTGTCTAATTTGACATCGACTGTTGAAAAAAGTACCTATTTTCGATGTCCCAGATTTTTCGTCCTGCTGGAGAGGGGCGGTGGAAGTCTGGGTGGTGAAAAGGGTGGCATGTTTGCATTGTTATACTTGAATTGAAAACACATAAGGAGGAGTACGATGATACCCATCCAATTCTGTTACTAATTCTCTCAATGTCGAGCGTACATCTAATATTCCGCAATCACTAGCACGCTCTTCTTGGTATCAATTCCTATCCCAGACTACAATCCTAAACGCCATAACATCAACCCACACCCCTCTCCTCCTCAGCAACCCTTTCTACCCCTCGCTCAAACCCCCCTCTTCCTCTTACCCTTGCCAACCTCCTTCTCCTCCTCTTTACTTTCTACCTCCTCCCCCGTCCTCTCAACCCTCTTACTCAAAATAACATAATCACTCTCCAGCACCTTCCCCCCCTTCAATCTCTTCGACTCCGGACTATACTCATCCTTCTCATAGCCAAGCTTCATATAAAACTTCAACGCCGCTTCATTAGCCATGTAACATGTTAACATTGTTTTTTCGACGCCGGGAATTGCGCGCGCAATGTTGGTAAGGAGGGACATGAGATGAGTGCCTAGGCCTGTGCTGTGAGGGTCTTAGTATCTTATTGGATGGGGACATGATAGAGAGGGTGTTTGGGAGAATATGTGCATTGGAAAGAGTGAGACGAACCCGCGTAATTCATCCATTAGATGTATCTCATAAAGATAAACCACTTTGATGCCATCCTCAAACGTAGGCATGATACTCATGAATCCCTTGATCTCTTCTTCTCCTTCTCCTCCCTCTCCACGTTCTTCCACAATCATCTCCTCTTTCACTTCCTCCGAATCTCCACGATTTTCCTCTCCCTCTCCGTTCCCAACACCCACCTCCCTCACAACCAAATACCTCAAATCCCACAACTCCATTTCCTTCCTCTTCCTCCTCTCATTCCATCCTCCTTTACTCTCCCTATAATGCTTCCCCGACGTCTTCTCAACCAACTCCAAACAAGCCGTTAAATCTTCCCGACGTAGCGTACTAGGTTTATACAAACCTAGTTTATAAGATTTCACAGCCACATCTTCAGATTTAGGTGACGTATTATAGAGCGCATATGCAGATCTACCAGATATTAGAAATTCAAACTTAATAGGCAAAATAATAAAGAAAGGGGAGAATATACCGAGGAGGCATGTAATCACGTTCAAAGTCCTCGAGAGATTTCGCGCACGCGATTGCGATGGAATTCGAAGTCGACATTTTTGCTCTTTTTCACTATCCGCAAATTGACAACTTCTATATTGTGTCTATGATCAAGAATCAGTACTCCATTGCAGTATAATTTCTCCAAGTGATAAAATCGTTTCTTATTTCGAATTCACTATCAAGCAAACGCGTCTAGAAGTTCTAGACACTCTGCCCCGCGACGCGAAATTCCGCCCCGCCCCACCATCTACCCGTCCATCTTCATCTAATGATCATCCTTTCCATCTACAAATTTACATTTCAAACTCCCTCCAAATCCTCACCATATACTCAAATCCTAGTATATCAACACAAAATGCGCACTCCCCCATTACGAACCTATATTCGTATCAGCAACATCACACGCACAATTCGTTCCCATTCATCCGCCAAACCCCGACGTCCATCGAGTAAACTCGGTCCTACCGTGTCACTGGATCATGTATGTCCTATTCTATATATAGATATATGAAAAAGAGTAGAGTTTAATAAAAAGATAGTTTCTCCAGAGATCCAAGGCTCTTTCACTCTATAGACGGATTCTCCGGGATTGTCGACGGATTCCTGATGCGGGGTCTAGGGAAGAGACGAGGAGGTTTGTGAGGGATGATTTTGAGAGGAATAGGGGAGTGTCGGATCTGGTGGGTTTGGTTTCTTTTTGTTTGGTTGGAGGAGGCTTTAAGTTTCGAGATTGGGAAACTTGAAGGGTAGGATTTAATGCGGAGTGGCAATGAGAGCTAACAAATGCATGGGGATGTAGAGCCAAATCAAGTACTTGATTGGTACAGGTAAAACGCAGTGGGAAGGAATGGAAAGGTATATTACTGGGATATGATGTATTATCTGGATTGTGGGATAGTGATTTATGGTGGGGAAAAGGTTGTATATATACATGCATTGGTATGGAGTAGCTATGGAGTACGGGGTACTGGAAAATAATCATTGAGGTTCGTCGATGGCGTGGGCAAACTTCTATTGTGGGCGAAAAAAAGCATATAAATCCTCACAAGGCCCAGTATATTCATTTGCCTAGCTTGTGGATTTTATCTGTTTGTATTCTTTTCTGATCGTGTATGTGCGGAGGTGATTCTTTGCTCTGTCAACATATCTACTATTTCCCTCAACGCCATACTCAGTATCTAGTGCGTACTCTTTATACAGAGTGATACACATATCGTACACCTCACTCCTCATGGCTCTTTCGTTGAAAGCTCAAAATCCTTATGGTTGTGCGCAACCCGCAATTCCGCAACGTAGTCGATTGAAGTCTCTCGTTCTCTGCTCTCCAACTTGGTATTTCGCATCCCGTATGGATTCAATCATCTATTTTCCTTGCCTCTGCTTATGCTTAGGATTCAACGAACAAATGATATAAACATGTCCTTTCCCTGATTTTCCACCCTTTCTTCTGACGCTCTGTAATGTTACCCTATTAGCATTCACACATCTGGTGCCTCACAGTCGCAAATCCTAAAAAAATTCCCCAAGCAATTTCTTCGTTGTCTTATTGAATTCCACCGCTCCCAATCCCCGCACAAATCCAAAGCCTCTTCCCCCAGAAATAAACACAAAACATACCTTACACCCCTCACACAACTTCTTCACCGAACTCCTAACCTTCATGCCCCTAACTTGTTCTGCTCCCTTTCCACTCGCGCCCAAACTCGCACTCTCCTTCACCCTCTCCATCAAAGCCAATGTTGGTCTCTTCGCCATCTGCATCGAAGCAAAACATCTTGCGCCAGCCAATTGTGTACTTTGAACTCGTGCAAAAGCCGGGAAAACCATTCGCGCTGTGCGAAGAAACATTGTCGAGGGTATCATCTTATTGATTCTGAGGTAGATTTGATATATCGAGAGGTATCCGCTGACCAAATTGCTCGTTATTGCGTTCTTGGAGTGGAGTGGACTGACATCGCAATGGAGGGACTGAGGATTTTAGAATGACGCTAGTGCACGGTCGTTTTTCTCTTGAAGTTACTCCCGGTGAGCTTGCTCTTATCTATTTTGATTTACCAGAACTAAAAAGCATTTTTCTATAAACTATTTCTCAACCTAAACTTCAATCTATTTAGGCCTGCTTTCAGGCTCCGCGTCCCGGTCTGTCCATTAGACTAATATACATCCGACGACAATCACAAAAACTTTCCAAGCCACTCCACCAAAACTCCATAAGCCCTCTCATATTCCCTCCTCTTCACCTCATCCTCCAAATCCGCTCTCGCGCTCAAAAACCCATGTACCTGGTCCTCAAACGTCTCAACATATTTCTCCACCTTCAACTCTTTCTCATAAGCATCCATATCTTTCCTTTCCTCCTCCGACGCTAACACCACGTGAGGAATCGTAATCTTCCCCGCGTCTTCTACATCCATCATACCGGGATGCAGCTGAGCTGATACTTTCCACGGACTATTTGGACCGGATGTTATGGCGATGACTTTCCCGCCCCAGCAGTACTATATCGTTAAGTCAGTTCTTGATTGTATCAAGGAAATACTGAGATAGATGGCAAGGAAAGAAGAAACATACTCCCACAGCACCCCAACTTTTCTCTCCATATTTCCCCTCAATATCCTTCAAAATACTTGGAATTCTGTCAATTGCAATATTTGGTTTCCTCGGAGCGAACCAATCCATCAGTGATTTCATTTGTTCATCAGTCACAGGCGGATACCTAGAAATCCCATCAACCTTCCTATTTCTACAATGGCAAACACCAAAGTCCACTCACCACTCAATTTTCGCCGGTTGTCCTTCAAAGAAATCCGGCATGAAGACTTGATATCCCTTTCCCGATCCTTGAGCCAGGATATCTGCTCCTTGGATGGTTTGTGGATAGTATCCAAAGATATCGTAGATGACCAGTATGGCTTTCTTCGCAGATGGCGGCCCAGAAACATCTTTGGGGTTTATCAATAGCTGTGGTGTATTCCTATTGAATCGGAGCGACACTCACATGTTTCAAGTCCGCCGATGGTTTCGTAGGTACCTTTAGGAGTGTATCCTTTTGAAACGACCGGTGGGATGTTGCAGCATGCGGCGCTGTGGCCGTTGATCGATTGCATGGTTATTTAATGAATGGTAATGGAAGAAACTAAGGTTATTTGTTGGAAAAATGCCGTCTAGAACCTTACATTTATAAGTTACTCGCAACTGGAATCACGGGATAGCTTGTACGTACACCATTGTTGAGGTGGAATTTATGCTGACATGAAGGTATCGGCATGGTAAGTAAGACTGAGGTGTGAGAGACAAAGGTGGGGTGGAACGACGAAGCCACCTGCGTTAAGAACTTTAACATTTGTACCCTCTGTCGGTATTCCATTGATTAGTTTCGGTAGATCACTGCCTAGTTCCTTTTTCCAGACGAGTTATGGTTACAGTTCACGTTGCTGTCGAGGAAATACAATGGCAAAAGAAAAAGAAGAAAAAAGAGGATTGAGACGGAAGACAGCAAGATGATACTCAATAGAGCGATCGGAGGATGGACAGAATAAGTATCTAATTAATGATAGATATTTCAAATATCTATATCTCTCTTGACAACGAGCTACATAGCTTCAAATACAGAGATATCGAATATAAATCATCCTCCCCTTTCCCACGCGACTCCAACAACATACTATATACAAAGTCCAGCTTTCTCATCAACACAATCTAAACAAGGGTATCACAAATCTTAACTGTAATAACAATACTTTGTGAAACAAGCTGTACAATCGCTTGGAAGGGTCTGTCCAGTCTTCTCCATAAACGCACAACCTAAACAAGTAGGCCATTCAGCATCATTGCCCTGAGTTGCAACTTCCACACCATTTGCAATGACTCCTGTGGAAGTGGCTGCTGGATAGATCAATTGGGCAGTCGAGACATTGCTAGCGAATGTGTATTGTGCATTTGGGAGGTAAACGATTGTTACTTTGCTTGTATCGCTACAGCCGAAAAATGTGGCTCGCTTATTGTAGCCCTCGGCGACAAAGGTCTCGACGGAAGGAATGACTGGCATGCGCGTGAGACCGGCTGTCAGAGATTGTACGTATGTGGTAAGAATTTCGGATCCGTTGGGCCAGTTGGTTGCATCGTCTGCACTGTTATCATTCACGATAATGGCAGATATGTTTCTGTCCGGCTGCAGGAATGGGAAGATGGGGTTGTTTTGCAAGGCTTCTCCACCATCGACCAAACTTAATGTGTCCTGGGCTGGAACATTGTTTGCAGAGTTAACCACGCCCGTGGATGAGTCGTATTCGTAGAAGGGATTTTTATAGATAGCATATAAATCTTCGGTGGTTACCTTATGCACGCCGTCAAGAAATGCAGAGATACCTTCAAATGCGTTTGAAGAACCATTGACGGGTGCTGGAACGCTGAGACACGCCTCGTTGAACAGACTACTTGAGGTTCCTAGGATATAGCCCAAGTTATCGTAATTCGTGGTACATGTCCCAGTTGGCACACCATTTTTCAGAGTAGTGCCAAGATATTCAGTTGGCGTGAAAGCAGACACGTCGGCATCCCAGGAACCAAATTCATATGGAGAGAACTCATACATTGTAGCATTAGGACCGGGCTCGCATTGGCCTAGCCATGTCTTCGCTCCCCTACTGGTAATGATTGGAAATGGGACTGCATGTGAAGTAAAATTGGAAAGTGTGGCGACCGATGAGAAAGTGGTTGATTCACCATCATTTGCGAGCAATTGATAGCTCAAAAGTCTCCCCCATGGATCAGTGAGAGTAGTGTGGAAGCCTGCTGAATCTTTTTCAAGAAGTTCTCCAACGATTTTGGCGTACGCTGCTACGAATAGTAATCCATCAGGGTCGAAGAGTGATTCTTGAAACGCCGTTTTCCAGAGATTATCTCTCAACCACGAGACTGTTGGATAGTTGTTTCCGGCAAGAGATGAAAGGAACCATGATCCACCCGAAAGACCTGCTTGGTATGTGATAGCTTGGTAGAGACCGCTAGTAGAAACATCACTGTCCCGTGCATCAAGACCTTGAACTACACCGGCGCTCTTTTGGAATAGTTAGTATTGGACTGCTTGGGAAAGATGGTCTAGGAGATATTTCGACGACGCATGGAACGCCGCAGTTATAAAGAATGTCTTTTAATAAAAATTACTGACCGACAGGAGAGATCGGTAGCCCCCACCACTGTGGGTAAGCGCAATCTGAATAATATTAGTCACCGCAGAAATGAGTCTGAGACGGATATACATACCGTTGGCAAATCATCGGTACCAAATCCCGAGTTCGTTTTCTCCAGCCACTATACATAGAATCAGTCAAAGTTTAATATCAAGCCAAGAGAAAGAAATAGGGACTCGTAATCTCCTCTCGCCTAAAACATAGCAAGTGGAACCAGGTCTAGGCTTAGGTGAATCAAAAAGACAATGATATTCCGTACCGTTTTCAAAGCGACATCCGCAATAGCTTTTCTCGATACTCTATAGGATTCCTCATTGTCTGAAAGACCATCTGCAGGTCTAACAAGTGATACCCCTGAAGGGCATGTCACAGACGTGGGCGCGTAAGAAGCGCTAACTACGCTACTCCCCGTCAAAAACCCAAGCAACGAGGATATTGACCAAACCATTGTTGCTTTGAGATCCCAAATCGAATGTTGTTTTGAAAAAGTAGATTGAGATATTGGAACCCAGAAAGGTGAACTCGGAGTGCAATAAAGAACGAAGAGAAAAGCAAAGACTCCTTGAATCACCGAATCCAGATAGGATATGATGTGAATAGCAATCAGCAATCGATCGACTGCATGAAGATTGGCTGATATTCAGAAGGGAGGCGTGCTTATTTGTACCTGAACGATCGACCTAGCTTTTGATGATAGATAGACATACTCTATATATGGCCCAGTTTAATAAAGTTGGGGGAAGGGAGGGTTTAGTGCAACATCTGGTCTGTTCATGAGTGGGTGTACAAAAATCCAAATTTGGGTCTTCCAAACGGTCACTAGAATACCTTTCAGGTCCATAAGTCTCGGTATAGATAGGATCGGCGGTATGCTGGTGGATTGGATAGCAAAGGCCCCAATAAATCGAGGTTACCATCACACATTTTTGACGCAGTGACATTTGAACTATATGAATGGTCAATTCGAAATTAACCAGGGGCAATCACGACCTTGTGCGAACGTGGACTTTGTAGCCAGTAAGGAATCACACGTGTGTGAAAGTGCTCTAGCAAAAGCGAAAAGCTCGTGAGTCCGGAGGACTTTTACGCGTAAGGTGACCTGTGTACGAATTCAAAATCCGAATTAGGAAGCTCGACATACTTCCCTATACGTTCTGGGATACATTTCCGATGGTTGAAGAAAAGTGAAGTAAAAGGATTCCAAAGTAGGCTGGCTGCTTGCTGCCGGCACTGTAACAACCTGGAAGACGGATTCTAATTCTACGCAAGTAACGCGACAGTACAGTTCCATACGGATCGATTACTCCACGGCTAGCTCCATCGCTTGAATGATTCAAACGTAACGGATGTAGTGCAGTCCGATCATTTTGAGTTTACATGTGAAGTAGGACTAGGTAGCTCGAGTATGACTAGAGAAGCCTTCAAGAGTCAAATAAAATTCTAGAAAATCCCTCGGCATTTGTGTTGTAATCGTGCATATCATGATCTGTAACACGTGCGTGTAACTAACTACCTACTAGGTGCCCGGGTGCCTGAGTACTACTCCGTATACGAAGTACTTTTGCCGAAAAAAATAAAACAAAGTTGCGAGCGATATTACTACGGGATTAAGTACGTACAAGGGAGGCCACAAGATTGAGTCAGGGTACGGATGCCGGTATTTGCTCAGCTGGGTCTTGAAAGTCTCCGAAGAAATACCGAAGATCAACATAAATACAGCATTACAGCCAGCCATAACTGGGCATCTGTGTTCCCTCACAGAAGTGTAAGTGTCTGTGTACTCGTGAAACTATTGAAAGAAACACAAATTCACTTATTACGATACTCGTCGCTTGCTGTGCAACCATCTCCTTCAACATTCCTCTGTCAATTGGTGGAAACAATGGTAAGCTAAAGAGGACAATTAGTATACACTGTAGACTGTAGTATCGCCCCATTCATGAAAGTGGGATTGGCCCCTGGTTTGATGTAGCTTTTCTTCTTTTTGAGGATGTTAAATCCGAGCACTGGGCCAGCTTGCAAAGTCGCAATGCAGGGAAATGTGCCTTCAATCTAGCTCTTGCAGAAATGGGCCTGACATATCAGCATGCATAGATTATTTGGTACTAGTAGCGTATTTCAATCAGGTCGAACCTTGTTTATGAACGTGATCACGATATCAAATAGTTTTTGGAAGGTAGTGCACAATCTTTTCATTTTAGATTAATAGAATTGCTGTCACATGTGTTCTATGTTACAAGGGCCATTGGGCCGAATATTTTCCGTGCTGTCTCTTGTGATTTCTAGACATGACAAAAGAAATGAAAACCCTAAACTGCAGTTGCCTCGTTCCCTTCACTAGCAGGTTTAGCAGCTCCGCCATCAGATTTCTCAATGCTTTGCTCCTTGCTCTCATCAGCTTGCACGTCACGCTGTGCCATTGGCTTTTCCTGGATATCCGGCTCTGCTTTGCCGACAGTTTGAGGGTCAGAACCTTCAACGTCTGGATGAGGTGGTGCGACTCCAGCTGCGTCATCCTCAGGTGGGTTGATCTCATTGCCTTGAGCATCCACCATGCGAGTTCTGGTTTCATATCTGGTCTTGAAGCTGACTTTTCCTTCGAGAGACTTTACCGCCTCGGGATCAAGGATATTGCCGTCTTGATCTCTATATTCAACCTTCTCCTCGCGGGAAACAATGCTATGACTAGCGACAGGGGCAGCTGGCGGTGGAGAGACCAAGCCTTCTGGTTTCCCTTCTGGTGCTCCTGAGACGTTCTCTTGTTCTACAAGGGGTTTCTGCTCGCCAGCCCCAGCCTGTGCTGGGATTTCAGCAGCATTGGTTGGGATCAATGGCGAGTCTGTCTTGTGGACGTCGGCATTCGCATTAATTGATTGAGTTGCATAATCAGAGTACTAAAAGGATTAGCGCATGTTCTCAATGTGACAAACTAGAAATGTTCGTGACTAAAATAAAATTAAACTTACATCATTCAAGAAAGTATTGCAGTCCCAGTCCCACTTTTCGAAAAGTTTGACTTGTTTGCAGGCTGATTGTGTCCATGGATTGCCGTATGCCAATGGAGAGTAGAGAGCAAAAACAACAATGCTAAGGGTTAGGAAGATGACCGCGCCAATCCTTCCAATGAAAGGACGTTCACGCAAACCAATACCAGGAACACGGGCAGTGATAAAGTCAAAAGTCTGACACAACGCGATGATGGCGAAATAAAGTGCGGGGAAGTAGTGGTGAAGGAAAAGTTGACGCTGCATCAGGTAGAATGGGAAATAATGGAAAGCCCACCCAAGAACCGATGTTCCAATTTCGTAGTCGAATCGCTTGAAAACTGGGTTATCGTAATCTCTGAACCCTCTTTGCCAACGGAGAACGGCAAGTCCTTTAAAGGCTACGAACAAAACAACAGCCAATGTCGAGCTCCACCAAATTACAGGGTTACCAATGAGGTAAATTTGACGATTGTCTTTGCCCCAGAAATTAATACCACGTCTGAGAATAGGCCAAGAATCAGGACGAGAGTCCCAAGCATGGGATTCAACCAAACCAGCATTTGTGTGCCACATGACTTTGTTGAGCTCCCAGAATTTGCCAAAGAAACCCGGATTCCTGTAGTTGACTTTCTCCGCGTCTGCTCCAAGTTGAGGATGTTCATTTTGCTCAACATACCAAACACTATTGGGAAGAGTTCCACCCTTAGCGCATGTGACTTCTTGCTGCTCTGACGCCCACTCAGGAAGCTTGACTTTGTGTGAGAACAAAACACAGCCAGTCATAATATGAACAAGTCTAAACTTGGTCTGAATTGTTCGTAAGCGAGTCTTAGCCAATTCCCCGTCGGACATTTTCTTGATGATCTCGACACGGAAGAAGTCGTTAGCATCGCCTTCGAATCCTTCGTAACCATAAGCGGACACCTCGTTTTGCCAATCTGCCTCGGTAACTGGCGGTCGAACATCATGAGAATGGAGGCGACGATGTGTAGGTTGATGGTATAGCTTGAGGACATCACCGTCTTGAATGAGCTTTGGTTCAGGTAAAGCATCCCAAGCCAATGATCCGTTAATTGGTTGTCCGTTGATATCAAGTGGTTGAGTCTGGTTCTCCAAGAGCCAGATATTGTTCTCGTCTTTGTGGGGGTACAATGTGATCTGCTGTTGCTTGCTACCAGTTGGATACATGAGATTGTGAGAGTGTAGATATCCTCCTTGAGTGTTGTGATGCCTGATGCTAACTCGACTTCCAAAAGCAACATCTACGGGAACATCTTGCATGGACTTCGAGTTAAGAGTTGCTTGAAACTCGGAACTCATGAATCCATCACCGTCTCCTGGGTTAACTAGACATAAGAAGTGGATACCAAACATAGCCATATAAAATGTGAGGGGAATGATAATAAGACAAAAGATTCGTGCTACAAAGTGCTTGGCGAAAATGCGCTGTACTTGTCAATATTTGACAAATTCGTTAGAATGAAGGGCTCTTACCGGTGTGACAGTTTTTGCATCTCCAAGCAAAACCCACAGTTGCAATACAGTAAGACTACCGACCCAAGCAATTGTGAAAAGTCCAACCCATTTGACACTGGCGGTGGCTCCCAAACCAAAACCCGTCATAACCAACCAAAACCACCAGCTCAGTCCAAATGCTTTCGTAGGTCCTTGTTCATGTTGATTTGTGAAAGATGTGAATGCAAGCGCTGTTATGGCTGTCATGATCATGAGAGGAGAGTCGAGGAGAATTAGACGTGCTTGGGTAAGTAATCCATTTTCTGAGGATGTTAGCCAAGCTCTTGAAAGCAAGATGCTCCAGAATTTACTCACCAAATATAATGAATCCAGCTCCCATAGCAGATGTCATGGTTCTGCAACCTGCGGCCTTGAGAGTTAAGAACATGGTAGGAACTAAGAGGATTCCGCAGATAGCTGGTAATAATCGCATAGAAACATATGGTACACCTGGTTCGACATAATCCTTTCCGATATCTTTGAAGTCAAATTCTCCATCAAATCCAGCCAAGTATCCCGCAAGTGTAATCAATAGTTTAGCTAAAGGAGGATGTACGTCCATAAAGAATTTACCCTTTATGTATTTCGAGGCGAAACCACCAAAGCTATAATAATAAGTGTAAGTGATTATTCTAGGGTCAAAAACCAATTGCACCAGGACAACTTACTGGACTTCATCGAACACCACACTGCTTGGTTGGTAGATGCGGAAAAGTCTGACGACAGCACCCAATAGTGTCAGGACGGTCATGACCTGAAAGTCGGAGCCAGGGAGGAGGAAGACATCTTGATCTTTAACCCCTTCAGAGGTATAATCTGTTGATTTCTTGGTAACAGGTTGCCTTGAAGGGCTCCTCGAGCCCTTTGCGACATCTGCGTGCACGGATTTTCCAGTACGTGCCATAGTGCACTTCAGATGAAAATCGAGAAGCTCTATAAATCCAAGGAGCTTCTAAAAGCCCAAATTCCCAAAGAATTAAACCAGCAAGCTCGAATTGATTGTATTGCCGGAAAGAGTGTAAAGAAAAATAAATGGTAAAGGACTAAAAGTACGGCATCGAGGTTGGAGGACAAGTCGCCTGTTAATATTGGGAAGTAAGTCGTAAGGGGGAACTTTTTGGAAAGGGCCAGGTATGGTTTAGAGTGACGCGAGTGTAGCCTTTTCTATTAATAAACTTCACCAATCAATCAATCAAATTTTCAGCCTCAGCCTTTCCAATCTTACAATTTGTCTAATTTCGAACATATGAGTTCCCATAGGATGAATACGCTTTTTCACAAAAACAACGACTAGCTTCAGCACATACATATCTATCAAGAAGTACTTTGGAAAATCCTTACATATTGTGCCAAAGCTATTTTAAAACATTTGGTGGAACTTCTTCGTAAGGCTGAACTTTATATTTTACCCCCAGGTGTATCCCTAGTGATGTGAATGCTTGATGTAACAATCTTCGCAACCATGAATTTTACTGATCATCCATAGGTATGGGACATAGGATGTATGTGTTAGTTGTCTACGAACGAATTGCTTTGGAAAGATTTTGACATTTCACGAAAGTTCCATCTAAGCGATTACGCAAATCAGAAAGTTGTCCCCAAGTCTAACAATGAGAGTTCGATGCAGCAAATAACCTCTTCCGCTTATGTACAACTCTGTCTAGTCTTGCAACCACCCCCACCACAATCTGTGTTTGTTCCTCTGATCTAATACCCGTCCTTACCCCACTTGTTGTATTTCTCGTGTAGCTCCTGGAGACAGTATGTTAGTATAGATATAGAGCATATAAGAACCTAGGAGACTCTGGCAATGGCACACGTATATGAACAGGAGTATACAATCCTTGGTGTTCTGTGAGCTGGATACATGGGGGAAAGAAACCTACCTTTGGCAAGTTAACATTGGGAACAATGACGCTGTGCAATGCGCTAGGTGCGTCCTTTGGTGGGTTTCTTGGGTCACCGGCTGGGTGGTATTGGTATTTGAAGTCCTGTCTGGCGGCATCGCCTTTGGAGCTCTCAGTCTGCCATGGCATGGTACCAGGAGCGACGTTTACTTTAGCTTCTGAGGTAGCTGAAGTGGGTTTACCACCTAATAACACAAGTCAATTGAAATGCTCAGTACCGGCCGAAGAAAATGATCTCACCGAAGTAGTAGCCGGCCAAACCAAAGGCACCGGCCATGACACCGAAGAGAACCTGTACAAAATGTGGATTAGTCAAATTTTCGGGGTACATCTAAAGCGGACAACAAATAGGACTACAGTGAAGCCAGATGCGTTTTGTATTTTCACTCACGTAGAGTTCGGGATCTCTCTTTGCGCCCTTGTTAAGAACATGGCCATCTGCAGACTTGGCTGCAGACTTGGCTGCTTGTGCGCCGACTCTTGCTGCTGCTTGTGCGGACATTTTAAAGTAGTGGGTTTGATGTTGTATCGCGGGTGAGCAATAATCTATCCTAGAAATGGTACGATGCGATTTCCAAGATGTTTTGGCGGAAGATGTTCACGGATTATGTCACCAACGTCACGTGTTGATGGTCGAGAATATGCAATGTTTGATTGGTGGAGGTCCCCAATGTAACAACTTTTCTACAATTGAAGCTTGTTGGGAGTGAATGTTTCTGTTTCCTTGCAGAAAAATTATAAAGAGAATGTTCTAATGAACTGGCTACTAGGATAGCTTCATAGGTTCCTAGGTAGGTTGACATTCAATTTTATAAATCACATCACCATCACCCTTTTTCTAATTGTCCATGAATCTTCATTTCCCAATTCATATCAGCTATTTCCCATCTCCCATCTCCCATTTCCCACTTCTCAAGCTTCAAAGCAAAAGCAGACTTCACTCTCAATCCCTCCCAACGCTTGGACCCCTCTCTTTCCAAAAACAACATAATGGCGGCCGGTATTACAAACCTTCTTCCTCTTCTTCTGCTCCCGTGCGTTACTTAGCTATTAACCTGTCTACGTACGAGGTACACTTACACCAACTCGAGAGCATTCTACTCCCGCACTCTACACTCCTTGTAAATTGTAACTTTAATTCTTTTCTTCTTCACGCCTCACTTTAGTACTTCACACTGCAGTATGTAATGCTTGAACCCTACTATTAAGATCTAAACTTAAGATCCAATTCTCACACTCCTTAAAATTACCCTCTTTTACCTTTTTATTCCCTACCCAGTACTTTTATCTCAGAATCCACCTTTTTATAATCCTCAATACCATCACACAGGCAGAGTAGATATTTAATAAAATCAATTCTCGAAGCGCTTCTCGCCAACTTTCGAACTGGCACACGGCACACGACCTTCACTTCTATTATTGTGCGACCGACTACCATTATTCGTGTTGATATGAGAGATAGAAGAATTATTTTGGAGGAACGATTTTGATATACGAAATGACTTCCCGGGACAATTCTTCGTCCAAATTCCTTCATTCCACAGATAACGACAATCACAACATTCCCAACCCACATCTTGCGCCTTCAGAAATAGGAGATGGAGCGAGCGTTTTATCGTCGCGAATGACCGACATAGCTTCCGAAGATGGAGATAATACAGATACCTTTTCCGGCCCAGTTTCGCATGGTCAACGATTAAGCCAGCGTCATAGCATACAGACTGGAGATGGAACCTCAAGGCCAGGCACAGGAGTCACGGCTGTTTCTTCCAGAGGAACATTTGGACAAGCTGCCCCAGCTCGAAGAGGCTATATCCCAGGAATGATGGCGCAACGAGGGAGCACATCAGGACGACCTCCAAGCTCTACAAGCAAGACTCACGTACCATCTTTAAGTGCCCATGCTTTCTTCCGCCCGATGAGTTCTCAAAGACTCCAAGCGCAACGTGGAGGATCTCGACCAGTTACACTTATACAGCAAGGGTTTGGTGAAGATGGGTCTTTGGATGGAGGTAGTGTGAGGCAGAGCGTACATTCGAATATTACTATACCTCAGCAAATCATTACCGAAGATGCAGATTTACCTCCGCCACCATCTCGAGGTACCGTAGTGACAGAGCTAGGAACAGTGGATAGAGGTACCACAAACACAAGTCCTACGCATGGCCATGCAGCTGGAAGCTTCGCAGATAGTGTCCGCCCCTTGCAGAAAGGTCCAGCGAATACGAAAGGGCTGAGTCTGAACATTGATAAGGGTTACAAAAACGGCACTTCGACTCCCAAATCTCCACGGTCATTTCATTCCAACTTTTTGATGCCTACAAGAAACGATGGACCTGCTGGAAGCCCCAGTCCGAGTCGTAGCAATCAAGGCCGCGAAAAGCTCTCGTCTGCTGCTTCTTCGCCAGGATTGACTCCAGTGGACGCGCAAAACAGAAACATGCAGACTCCGAATCTTGGTAAAAACCATCAATATTTCACTGGTAACACGGTATTTTGCTGGGGAGGCAGGCTGCAAAATACTCGGCACAGACCCATCAACATTGCCACGGGATTGTTTGTTGTAGTTCCATCAATCCTGTTTTTTGTGTTCTCAGCCCCGTTTTTATGGCACCATGTTTCTCCTGCGGTACCTATTTTGTACGCCTACATTTTCTACATTTGCATGTCCTCTTTCATACATGCTTCTGTGTCTGATCCCGGAGTGAGTACTTGCAAGCACGCTTTCAGCACCTGTAAGATTTATCTGATCAAAGCTAATATTCGTAGATTTTACCTCGAAATTTGCACCCAATGCCTCCAGCAGAGGAGGATGAAGATCCTCTTCGACTGGCGCCAACTCAAAATGATTGGACTATGATCAAATCGGCCCAATCTAGCACAAATGCAATGGAAGTGCCTACGAAATACTGCAAGACTTGTAACATTTGGCGACCACCTAGAGGACACCATTGCCGAGTTTGTGATAATTGTATTGAGACACAGGACCATCATTGTGTCTGGTTAAATAATTGTGTCGGACGTCGAAACTACCGCTACTTTTTTGTATTTGTAACTTCGGGCACCCTCCTTGGGACATATCTCCTGGGTGCGAGTATAGCCCAGATTATTGTTTACGGGCATCAACAAGATATTTCATTCGGTGCCTCGCTAAGTCATTGGAGAGTCCCCTTTGCAATGTTCATTTATGGCCTCCTCGCTACACCATACCCAGCCGCACTGATGGTATATCATTTCTTCCTCATGGGTCGAGGCGAGACAACAAGAGAATATCTCAATTCACACAAATTCATTAAGAAAGATCGCCATCGTCCATTTACCCAAGGAAGTTTTGTCAGTAACTGGATTGCTGTACTTTGTCGACCCCGACCTCCAACCTACTTAAATTTCAAACGGAAATACGAAGAAGGCGATCAAAGATTTGGCGAGCGAAGGGGAAAACGAACAGCGCCTATCAATAAGGAATTTCAGGATGGAGGAAATAATATGGAAATGCAAAATGTTCATAATACGGAAGGGGAAGGGTTTCAAGGACCTACATCTTTGAGACGGACGACTTGAGGAGTTTGGCTGGGTGTTTTGGAAGGGAACACTTTTTGACTTTTGCACTGACGCTAGATACCTATTTTCCTTGCGTTTTTATGTTACCATGGTGGGATCATACTTGTACTTAATATTGTATTATTCTTGAAGAATATACGTGGTGAGCAGAAGAGAGGATAATACATATGGATCATCGAATCGCAGTCACTGCTGGTGGTGGCCGACGATAGGGATGAGAGGAGAGTATTTGATGAAAGTTGGAGGCTGTAGTACATTTTACTTTCTTATAGGAAGGAGATGAGATAAGAGATGGACAAAAAGAGAAATAGCAGATACCTCGAGACGGCCTTTATTATCATATTATATAAATATACTTAATTTACTCCATGACATGAAGATTTACCTTTTTCGATATCATCTTTTCCTGATAAGATGTCACGAGATATAATTATTTTCTACTTGGTATATTTATCTTACAGGAAAAAGTGCAACAGCACAGCGAGGTGGAACAGTTAAGTGAATAAGCTCTACATATAACCTGCATAGGCTGTAAGACCTTCGACTCGTGATTCTAAGATGCGAAGTTCTGTTGTCTTGGATAAGTACCTAGGTAGGTATAGGTGAGCCTGGATAGTTTGCGGTCTGATGTTTTTTTTTAGAAGGAAGCTTGGGCTTCTTTTGGTGAATTGGAGGTTGGGGTAAACTTTGGATGGTAATGGAATGGACGGTGCTGGAGTGAACGGTGCTAAAAGTGAATGTGCTGGAGTGAATAGTGCTAAAACATGTGTCTAAATTGTGTGTAAGAAAGTTATTCGGTCTTGTGCATCACATTAGAAGGTATTCCGGTTGTCATGCAAGTAGAAATTAGGCCTTTCAATCCCCACGAACTTTGGCGAGACAATGAAGGGGCAGGCGCTCCATGCTCTTAGCACTGCGCAAAGGTAAACAAAAATCAATCGCCAGAATTCAAACACAATTCGATTACTCAGTAAATTTGATTAACATGATTTTGATTGATATACAGTAATACCTAAAGGCATTACAATAACAAGATAGGAATGTCTATTATAAATACATAAATCCTCCCATTTGATCTTGCGACTCTTCTTTTGGAAGGAAACTAATAAGACATAGCGAAAAGGAAACACATCCTGCAGACTTTGTCGTCGTAAGATAAGAGAGTGAGAAAATACTCCACCCAAAATCAGTTTTGAGGGCGCTCGCGAGAGCTAACGTTGTAAGAGTCGCTATCCATATCCATATCCCGCCAATTCTATAACCGTTTATCCTTCCTTCCAAGCTCCTGATGTACCCAAACAAACAAAGGAAAAGGGGATGGTGTAAGGAAATTATTCTAAAAACGACTCGCTCGCTCGTTCGCTGTCGAATGACTCCAGAAAAGATGATTAAAATAAATAAGTCCCAGTGTTCCCAATCAAAAACGCCCAAAGGAAAATAACGTTGATACATTCATCGTACCCTGACCATAGTGTTGGAGGACGAAAAGTACGGGGTCCAAGAGAAAATGTCAGCCCCAGTGATCCAGCTCGTCTATTTTGAGGAAGGAGTCATCTCTAAATGCATCCGCGAAATTCTTCATATGCCGTCGTACATGATCTTGGGCATGGTGGAAATTTAAACGGCGATGCATCGTGAGTAATGATGACACTCTTCTTTCTATTCTCCATCGGGGAAAAGCGACGATGTGAGAAGACTGGTGAGAGTTGCATGGAGAGAGGGCAGCCTAAGTTTCATGGTCCGGGCTAAACGTTAGATGATGTGATGTTGTTGTGCTAAGCCACTCCAGGGAGTTTATTGTGCTGTGGATTTTTGGTACTCGGTACGTGCTGAGTTCGTCTGCGGTGCAGATAGACAATCCATCTGGAGGGGCTGAGGGGGAACCTGACGGGAGGGATATCGATGGTGAAAATGAGAGAATTGAAGACTTCGGTCGCGAGAGCAAGGCTGAAAACGGGCTATGGCTATTGGAAGTAGGGATTTTTTGGTTTTGCGAATCTGATATCGTTGCGTTTCGTTTCGGTGTGGGGGTAAGGTCGGGGAGGTCGGTGAGGTAATAATGCCTGGTGTATATCTAATACGATCTTTAATTTGATGTTGTACTCGTGATCGAAATTTGAGGGGGGGCTTTGAGATTGTTGACTACATGGTGAAGTTCGGGATTACCTATTGATAAGATTTTAATTAGTTTAATTTGTTTTTCAGATCTTCAAAATTAATATTTGTTGCTTTTGAGCTTCTGCTTCTTTGACACTTGTACCCTTGTGTCCCCGATATCCCGTATGCCCCGTATGCCCCCTTTAGCCCTGTTTACTTATTCTTTTTCAAGAGTAATGAAGTGGGAAGGGCATTTCGGGGCAACAGATGACAATGCAATCGATTATACAATCAATTGCAAAAAAGGGCATTTGTGACTTGATTGTGGTGAAGTGGCTGATGAATGTGATAAGAGTCGCTTATCTGGTCACAGTAAAAGAGTACTCCGTAAAGAAGTGCTAAGAAATACTGTGACGCAGTGTACCGCCTCGGCTGCATATTCCAACCTTGCAACATCTTGCAGCTTTCATCTACTCAGGGCCACTAAGAATCTAACAAACGACCAGGGCTTTGAGTCTGAGACCTTTTTGCACTTGCTCAAGGTTCCAGCCTCGTCTTGACGATCCGAAACTTTCGTACTCAATTGTCTGCATTGGGAAATTGTCCAAAGCACCAAAATGATTGGGAGGAAAAGAGAAAGTAAAATGAGGATATACTAACATTCAGTCCATTGTAGATACACCGGGCAAAAGAGATAATGAGGTATTTAGTGGTCATCATCATCGTTGTCTCTTGGGTGGCTTCTGAATGCCATGATGGAGTCTGTAAAGCAACGATTAGCAACGATCACATGTATAGATAGAATGGAGAATCCTATAAGCCATAACTGCCGAAGAAGGATCTCATGAACAAGGAATTTCACATACTGGTGATTGGGAAGGATTCGGTAGACATTTTTGGTGGAGGTAGTTGATTGTTGGTGTTGGTTGGTATTGATGTTATAATGGTGGATGTACTTGGTAGTTGAGTGTTGGAGAGTGTTTTATGTATGTTCGATGATATTGAATATGAGATGAGTTTGAAATGTAAAGTAATAACTTTGAATGTGTGTTGGGATGGAGGATGTTTATATCTGATATTTGATGCAGTTGGAAATGCTGAAACAAAAACGAATTGGGGAGAGGGGTCTGGGGGTTTAAGTATCTTGAGCTTAATGTATATAGGTCTTTTCTGAAGATATCACAATTATATTATTATACATAGCAACAACATGCAAAACACCTGCATAGGGCCATGCTTGGATAGTGGCTGAGAGCCCCATGGTAGATCGGTGTCTATGTTCAGATAGGGAGAAGATTACAAGGAGACCATCCAGGCTGCCTTTCCCATTGCCAGGCACAGATAGTACAATAGCTCAGCATCGTCATAAGTGTGACTGAGGTAGTCAAAGCTGGGAGAAACCTTACAGGCTCGGCGTTGAGAAACGTATGAAAAAGGTTCCCAAATGTGAATCTCTAGGAATATCCGGAACCTTGCAACCTGACTAGCTGTAACTACTCAAAGAAGTCCCAGATTATGAACCTTGGTACTTTTTTGACATTTTAGCGACTAACTGCCTGACGCCCATCCAAGGGGAGAGTGACTTTGACAAGGGTAGAGGGCGTCTCTTAACCTATCATTATTCTCACTCAGCTCCATTTGCCACGGTTCGCCCCATGTTTGTTGGTAACCATCAGTTCGAATTATAGCCACAAAAGGCGCCTGCTCTGACTCTTAATTCCGAGCCAGGGTTCTAGGTAGTAAGGAGTATGCACACGATGGAAAGGGTCCGAAGTACCGTACTATTAGCTTCGCAATGAAAGTACCGTATACCTGCAGCCTTGGGATGATGATATCAGGCATAAGGTACAACGTTTACGGAAAAGGAAGTGCAACGAATCTAGTTTGCAAGGGCAGAAATGCATGGTAGAGTCATTTGTTTGATCTGGATGGGACAGAATTCATGGATTAGATGGAATAGGACCCAGATAGAAGAGAAGACTTACTCGTAAGTTGGAACTAACTATAGCTAATCTTGAACACACATTGGCCAAAGAGCCATTGAATGAACCCCACGGCCTCCAAGACAATATCCCAAAGTAGAAAAGAGGATACCGGAATCAGAAAGCAAAACCAAGTCTCACCCAATTTATTGGGGAAATCCCACAGTATCCAAATTAGGAATCATTTAAATAGATTCTTTAGAAATTTGTTCTAGAAACATGAAAATCTACGGGGTAGTACAGTGGATTAGAAATCTATCAAACTAATCTCTCAAACTACGGTACCTACTCTGTAGATAGTAAGAGAAAAAGCATCTAATCCAGATGCGTCAGCCCATGACTGGGGGGACTGGAACTGATGGACTGTGATTGTGATTGTGACTGGGACATTTCATATTTGGTGTCCGTTTTGACGGAGGGCGAGCAAACGAGAACATCAATCAAATCATGTTGGATCCATGTTGGATCTTCATTGTCCAATAATCTTCAATCATTTCTAACAAAAATTTGGTTGATCGATTAATGTTTCGCATTTTGTATTTCTAGACCCTTCATCCCTTCATCCATTCGTTTCCTTGTCGCGTTCCAGATTTCTTGTCAAGGGTTGATTACTTTATATTCTCTGTACGGTTCCAATTCTGAGGGTCCACAGTGCGTCTATAGTACCGCTGGTCCGCATTGATGAACATGAAGCCATCCGATCTGGCCCTCTATGGAAAATCCATGGACACTTTTCTCGTCGGTCGGGGGGTTTCTTTGCTTTTGCGGCAGTACTCATGCCATACCTCCTCGTATCCTCCGACACCGACACCGAGGAAGATCGGGCAATTCTTACTCACATTCCATTGCTACCGTAACCTAACGTGTACCACACAGCATTGCATACGAGTAGCATCACATTGCATCGCATAGTATAGCAGAGCATAGCCTAATGTTAGACAAAGCAATCCGATCTCCTTCCCGCCTTATGGTCCTATGGTGCTCCGTGGGGGCGGGCTGTCAATGAGATTTCCCAAGTATCACGACCTGTCTGTCAGTTCAACCATCATCTGCTGTGCATATCCGTAGAACTCCTTTCCTGTGTAGCCTCAATGTCAGCAAGTATCTTTCGCAGGCCACCTTGGAATGCATCGGGAAAAGGCACAGAAGAAAAAAGGAAGGTATCATGATTCATGAGGATTACGCCCTCTCTCCCAGCTGCATCGCATTTGGGGGCATTGATTATTGTGATACGCATTCATATTGGTGATCATACTGGCGATCATCTCGGTGAGAAGTATGCCATGCCCTCCCTCGTATGCTAACTCATGAATCTGCACTTCGCCTGCAACTGAACCAAGATTTGATGTTCATTTCTTTTCCTCAACATTATCACCGCCGTGATGATACATGAGATGATTGAGGCCCATCCCATCAGGAGTCCAGCAGTTCCTGAAAATCCAGAAAGGTTGCTCACCGAACAATGACATAGCATGTTTGATGCAGGTCGAGACAAAAACAATTGTAATCGCAAAACACAGCCCACCATTTTTACCATCTACCAACATCACAATATGCAGTGCAGTGCTACCGTCGTGATGAAATAAATTTCTACGGCTGGGCTGAACATGACAAGGTTTACCACGTTTTCACTCTCCTCTGAGGATGGCATCGACGTCACACACCCTCATTCGAAAATTTCCCCTTTCTACAATGCGATTACTTTTTGTTCCTGCATCAAAATGGCTTCCATCGAGAGTTCCCCGGCTGGATCAACGGCCAAATGGACAAATCCATCTTACTTACATGTCACATCTTACATCTTACATCTTACATCTTACATCTTACATTTTGCAACACATACAACTCATAATATACTCATACTCACCACGCTCACTCACCCATCCACCCACCACACTCGTTTTCCTATCTCAGCCTTACGTGATGCCATCTATGTATTTTGACAATCATAAACAAATGACTGTACCACCACACTACCACACTTCCACACTTCCACACTTCCACACTTCCACACTTCCACACTTCCACACTTCCACACTTCCACACTTCCACACTTCCACACTTCCACACTTCCACACCACC